>JAVSCE010009486.1:0-100416 GCA_032199065.1 Smutsia gigantea | reverse complement strand
GTTGAAAGCAAGGTCAAAACAGAGTAAGCTGGGTTCCCCCCATCCTCCAAATATACTGAAAGTACCAGGTCTGTTTTCTACTGTCAGGCTTGAAGGGCTGCATAATATTGAGGGTAGTCTTAACTTTCTAGACTTGAGTCAGAGATAGAAAGCTGGAAAAATAGCAGACAAAGAATAGGCAGGAAGTCATTTAGAAATCGAAGAGTAAATATGCTTAGGTCTGACACAGACTATTAATGGCTTGACTTAACGTGACAAAGACATAGATTTCAAAATATGTGTGGGCATGTGCAAGCATGTGGCTGTGCAAGAGTGTGAATGTATATGTGTGCATGCGTGTGTAGAGGAGACGAAGTAGGACAAGCAAGAAAGGGACTGTCAGGGTCAGCACTTTCTGAAAGTTATGAGACTGTCAGACCAACTCTTTTCTCTTCTGAATTATTTCCCGTAAAACAAGGAGATGATTATCTGACTGCTAAAGGAAAGCAGGGGTATTATATTTCTTTTGGGGGAATGTAGATTTATGGCAGATGGAATGGTTTTTTTTTAAACCAACAACCCAACAATGGCAGAGTTCATAGTGTGAGTTAAAGCTCTTGCTTATGTTTTGTGTTTTAAGCTGATGGGATTTACACATGCCTGTAGTGGCTTCAGGGACTGTGCCATTGGAGGAACTCTTGCTCAAGTACAAGGAAGGAGAAAGAGACCATCTTCTATTGGTTCAACAAAGACAGTACTTTTCTAATATTTGCCCAAGGTACTTTGCAATTAGAGACATCTGTTCACTGGGAAAATGGTTAAAATGGATTTTGCAAGGGAAGAGGAGGTTAATTCTAGTCAATGAATATGTGGAGGTTAATTCATTGATTAATTATAACAGAGCATCTATTCAGTTTAAGACAGTGTGCCAAGCACTAGGGATTAAACAATGAAATGTCAAGCTCTTGCCTGCAGAAACTCACAGTCAATGGTGAAGGTAGATGAGTAACCAAATCACTCCATTATAAAATGATATTTCTCAATGGAGACACATACCAGGTGTCATGGCAGTGTTGGGGGGCTAAAGGCTAAGAGGTCAGTGGTGGGGGGTGTAAGGAGGAGAGCATGAGTCTTAGGGAAGGACTCACTAGAGGAGGGGGTGTTTCTGGAGAATGGCAAGAGCATGGAGGCCTGGAAGAGTAGTGTGCATTTGAGGATCTATAGCTTGGATAGATCAGGTTGTGCATGCACGTTGATAAGGGGAGAAGTACAGAGAGTGGTAAGACTTGCAGCAAGGGAGGGCAGAATCTAGTTTTGGATATTTTCAATTTTGGTAGAGGTAGAAATGTGCCACTATAACTTTGGTTGGGTCAGTTAAGCTTTCTGACTAAAAGAAAATGCATCCATTCTTCATTATTTTTAACTAGATGGAAAAAAGTGCATTTTAATAAAACTTCCATCCACAAGATGAGAATCATAAAAGTGTGGCATTTTCTCCAGGTTAATATCCCCTCTTCCCTCTACAGTTTTCATATTGAAATACAGGAGTTCCAGACTTCTTATCATCTTGGTGTATCCCCTGTGGAAGTAATCTGGTTTGTCAGAATTCCTCTCAAGATGTGACACAGAAAGCTAGAGCATTCCCAAAGTGTGGCCTGATTGTCAAGGAATGAAGAGGACAAATTTGTCCCAAGTTGCTTTATTAGCCTGTTATGGGTTATTCTCACGTCAACAGAAACCAATGCACTGTTTGCTCGGTTTAAACCTGTAGTAATGAAAACTTCCAGGTCGTTTTCATGTCAGTGACAGGAAGCCACTTTTCTTTCTATATGACTGATGTTTTGAACCCCAATAAGAGCTTAATCCTTAATAAGTTTTCATCATGTTTTTCCTTTTGAATCCTGATTGTGTCCACCACAAATATGGCAAGTCATACAGCATTTAAAAGGGTTTTATAATGAAAATATTTTTATTTTAACAAGAATGGAAGTAAAAATGTAAAAAGTAAAAAAAAAAAAAAACCAAAACACCCCACACCCCTTTCCTAACATAGTATTTTAATGTCCCTATTGTTTTGTTTAAGCTCGTACGTGAAAAAAACTGTATGGATTTGTAATCATAAAACACAAAATTTTGTAGTCTGATTTTACAATAACATGCTTCAATTATTTTTCAGAGTTTAACAGTCATTAAAATGAAAATGTGAAACAGTTGCATGATATTCCATTTCATGGTTATGCTATACTATAGTACACATTATTGTATTATGGAATAATCAGGTTGTTTCTCCTGTTTAACCATTATCAGAATGCTGCAACAATATTTTTGCATGTTTTTTGTTTCTTCTTTTGTATTGTTTTCCCAGGGCAAATTCCTAACATAAATTATAAGGGTCAAGTTACTAGGTTAAAGATAAGCAGCATTGTTAGGGTTGTTGAAACTCAGTGCTTTCTAAAACCCAATGCCACTTCTTCCAGAAATGTGACAGTCTAGCTCTTCAAACTCATTAGAGATGGCAGAGTGAAGACCACTTACTGGTTATTGAATCAACCCTTACTGATTCAACTCAATGTAGTGCCATTCTGTCCTCATTTCTCCTTTTGGTGCTACACATAGAAGAGCATTGTGAGCTTCATAAAGGCAGGGATCTTGCCCACTGCCATAGTCCCAGCTTCTAATGCACAGTAAAAGCTCCCTAATATGCACTGAATAAATACAATGCCTTTTGAATTCTGTAACATTTTCCTGAAGTACCATTCATTAACCTCATTACAAAAATAAAGGATTAATGTGGAATGATTCATTGTTGGTGAATCCCTGAGATCTCCAGTGTTCAACAATTTTTTTCTTAAAGACTCTTAGTAATGGATTTTATTTTTAAATCACAATGCGTTGTAAATGAAATTATTTAGGGATGAACAATATTTACCTAATTTGGCAGCAAAAATGCAATTTCCAATATTTTGTACTCTAGATTACAGCATACTTATTTTTTCTAGAACATGATTGTATGATTTGCACGTTTTTAGCAATTTTCTGTAATGTTTTTCTATATGCATTATACAGTCATCCATTTATTCAACAAATGTTTACTGAGAAGCTACTATGTCCCACATACTTAGAATATAGTTTAGGACAAGACTAATGCATTTTTTGTCCTCATAGAGTTGATAGCCTAGTGGGGGAAGACAGACATTGAAAAGTAATTAAAGAATGCTGAATTTTTTTAAGTACTGAGTGTTAGAGGAAGCTGTTAAAGGCTGACATAACTATTCTGAGTGGTCATGGAAGGCATTCTGGAGGAAATAAAATGTGCTGAGTCCTGAAGTATGAATAAAAGTCACCTAATAGTAAATGGCATGGTAGGGAAGGGCTGGGGGGACAGTAAGAGAGAATAGCCCATGCAAAGTGCTGTGCCCTTGGGCCAGAGAGAGATACTACAAGTGAGGAACTGAAGTGCCAGATGAAGTCAATGTGGGTGGGTTACAAAGCGTGATGCGAGTTGGGGCATCATGTGGGATTTTGGTATCTACTCGTAGGGCAACGGGAAACCACTGAAATTTTTTTTTAAAAATGTGAAGTACAGTTGACATACAATATCATATTAGTTTTGGGTGTACAACATACTGATTTGACAATTATATACATTACAAAATACCAGAATAATTGTAGTTGCCATCTGTCACCATACAGTGATATTTATAGTATTATTGACTATATTCCCTGTGCTGTACTTTCATCCTGTGACTGGAAGTTTGCACCTATTCATCCGTTTCACCCCTTCTCCCACCCCTTCACCCTGTGGCAACCGTGGGTCTGTTCTTTGTGTTTACAAGTCTGTGTCTGTTTTCTTGTTGTTATTATTTATTATTGATTTGTTTTTTAGATTCCACCTGTAAGTGAGATTGTATGGTATTTGTCCCTCTCTGATTTATTTCACTTAGCATAATGCCTTCTAGGTTCATCTATGTTGTCACAAAAGGCAAGATTTCATTCTTTTTTTATGGCCAAGTAATATTCTATTGTGTGTGTGTATGTGTATATATAATTGTGCCCTTATCTTCTTTATCTGTTAATCTATCAATGCATACTTAGGTTGCTTCCATATCTTGGCTGTTGTAAATAATGCTGCCATAAACACTGAAGTGCATATATATTTTCGAATTAGTGTTTTCATTTTCTTCAGGTCAATACCCAGAAGTGGACATGCTGAATTTTTAATTTTTTTGAGGAACATCCTTACTGTTTTCCATTGCTGCACCTATTTACATTCTTATCAACACTGCACAAGGGTTCCCTTTTATCCACATCCTTGCCAACACTTGTTATTTCTTGCTTTTGGGTAGTAACTATTCTGACAAGTGTGAATATTTGTGGTTTTGTGAAATTTGTGGAATATGTGTGAAAACCCTGCTTACCATGTTCAATATTGTATTCCCCTCACTGCAAACAGTGTTTGCTATTTAGTACATGCTTAATATGTAGCTCAAAAAATTAATTTACCCAAGCTTACACAAGTTCAGAAGTCTTGCATCTTTGATTTATTCCAGGCTCGTACCTGACTTGGTTAGCTTGTTGCCAAGATGGGCACTCTTGGTTGTTACTACTATTAACAGAAACTTTAAAATTTTACAAAAGTCATTTTTTATTGCAGAAAATTAAAAAAATACAAATAAGCAAAAAATAAATAATCAAACAGTAACTGTAACACAGCATCCCTGGGCTAATCATCATTGACATTTTGGTGTGTTTTTTTATTTTTAATTATGTATATACCCATATTAAGCAAACGTGGCATCACTTAGCCACCGTGTAATATTGGACATGTCTTTTCAGGTCATAATAGCCTTGTTCAACAAGCATTTTCTTAGAGGACATTTTAGCCCAGCTCCAGGTTTGGTGGTAGGCATTTCTTTGGAAAGTTTCTTTGGGTCTGTCAGGCAGATGCAGCCTTTGGTCACGGTGATGCACCGCTGCAGGTGCTGGATGATGTCAGTTTATCACTGCCATTGTCCTAGGGGTGGTATTGAAAATCAGGTAATACTGTGCTCTTTGTGGTTAATTGGTTAATTTTTTTGTTCTTAAAGCTAAAAAGTGAGTCTTATTGCAGAGTTCTGTGACCCAGCTGGTTCAGTGGTGACAGGCTAATGTCTTCCAGAGTGACTGTAGCAGCCTGCAGATTGGCAGTAGTGAAACTGACTTTCATTACATGCAATAAAAATAGAAGTCTTAATAAAAAGCTAAACAAGAGAGGGGAGCAGTGAAGGCTGCATCCTTCTTGCCTTAGGTCCTGGCAAATTAGCCCCAGAAGACAAGACATTCAGTTGTGGCTTAGTTACAATTTCCTTTTCAAACGCTGTGCATTAAAGGAACCACTATAACGAAGATAGGGTACAAGAACAGAAGAGGAGAAAAAGGTCAAGTCAGACTTCATACCCTGGAGTTAAAAACATATTTTGGCTTTTTAAGGGTCTTAGTGGAATGGAGGGGTGTGATTGGTCCAAAGCCATATTTTAACTCAGAATTTGGTCAGAGGATCACCACTGTTCATTAAGAATTGGAGAGTATTATGAGCCTTAGAGCTCATTTTGCTATGTATTCAGACTCCACAGACAAATCTCGCCAACAGACCTCTTTTCTAGTTCTACAAGACATGGTGTAGTAGGCTTATAATATCCGCCCAAAGATGTCCACATCCTAATCCCCCAGAAACTGGGAATATGTTACCTTACATAGCAAAAAGCACTTTACAGGTGTGATTAATTTAAGGATCTTTTAGATGGGAAGATTATCCTGGATTTTCAGGATGTGCCCAGTGTAATCACAAAGGCCCTTGTGAGAGGGAAGCAGTCTGATGTTCTATGGATGGAAGCAGAGGTCAGAGAGGAAAGAAGATGTATGCTGATAGTTTTGAAGATAAGGAAGGGGCCCTCTAGAATCTGGAAAAGGCAGGGAAATAGCTTCTTCCCTAATACCTTCAGAAGGAATGCAGCCCTGTGGGCCCATTCTTACCTCCAGAACTGTTGAGATAAATTTGTGTTGTTTTAGTCCACTAAATGCCTGGCAATTTGTTATAGCAGCCACAGCAAACTAATACATGTGGTTGACTTGCAATGTGAAAGAGACTATGCCAGGATGACATATAATTGTGACCAATTAGTAGGTGATACCTAGCACTGAGACTGTTCTGAGGCTGAGTCTGGGTAGGCTCAGAGAAATGAGAGATAATGAGAAATATTACCATCACCAGTTAGCAATGACTGCCATGGGTTCAGGATTTGCATCTGTGCCTCAAACCTTTTTGTGGTGGGCAGGAATATAGCCTGTGGAGCCTAACAACATAGCTGTGAAAGATGAGCTCCACACTGGATGCTGACTTAAGTGGAAGAGGCCAGTTTATGTAAGTCTGGTGAACAACACAGATGAAGTTTCTTGAGAGGGGAGCATTATTGGCTTTACTCAAATTTTCCAGTATGCTGGAGCCTAGTTCCATTCACCTTTTGTGAGCCCACTGATTTATCACTTTGGGTTATTTGTTGTCCTGTTATTCCATTTTACTGTCAGTGGAAAAGCTAACTAAGCAAAAACCATTTTGGCATAATGTATGAGAAATTAAAAATATTTTTAAACATGGAAATTAGGAAATTTTGTTTATAAAAATAGACCCACAGAATGCTAAGTAACACCAAGAATATTCTTTTTTTTTTAACCCTCCTGTCATTTACTCCTAACTTTACCCCCCTTTCCCCTGCCTCTTATCTCTTATGTTGGGGGACACAGATATACAACACCCATATTAAGGAGACCAGAGTCTTCCGGGGACCATTGTGTGAACCTGAAGATGAATCATGACTTAAGTGTTGAGAACGGTCTTGATGAATTAGAACCAAGACCTGTTGTTATTCACAGCCTGGCTGCTGTTATCTGTCCTCCTCTCTCCATGGTACAACTTCTATCTGTGAACTCACAGAGGACACCCGTGGCAGCTGCAGGACATAATTACCACATTCCAGAATATCTTTTAGGCATTTGGATCTATGGCTACCTCTTTGGATTGCTCCCCTGCTAACTAGTATGTTAGCTGGCTTGACACAGTCGACAGCCGGCTGAGCCCGCGGCTGAAGGATTGCCTCTGGGGCTGTCTCACAATGAGGTTAATTATGAGCTGGTGGAGCATTCTGGGTTTCTCAGCCACCCTCCACCTGGGAGCAGAGTATGTGTGGGGCTCTGGTGTGAAGGCAAGCGGGTCTCGCCACACAGTCAGCTGTACCAAATGAGCCAATGATTCTTCTAGGTGGTTCATAGGCATTGTTTTGCTAATTTTGAATGTAATTAAAACAAAGTAAAGTGAAACAAAATTAGACCACTCTTGCAACCACAGAAGGCCTGGAAGGGAAAGAATTCAGAAGAGAACAAACCTGCATCTTCTCCAGGGGTTGGGGGAGAGGGCTGTCTTCAGCATGTCATCCCATGTTCCTACGCATCATTAGGACAAGACATGGGGTAATGAGGTTTAGGCTGAAGCTGCGGTCTCAAACTAAGAGGACTCTGCACATTTACTCAGATCAACTCACACATTTACAGATAAGGAAGCAAATACTCTGATGGGGAAAATGCTTTATCTGGGATTCTCAGTTTGTTAGTAGAGGAATCAAAACCAGAATATATTCCCCCCAAATTCTAGCAGTGGAGGGAGAAATCCTGAGGAGCGCTGACTACTCATGAGCTTAGAAGATGCCCACCCAAATATTGAGCATCTTGTGGGCAGGAATTATGCTTGTTCAGGTCTGTACCTGGTACCTGGGCTATAGAAGTGCTCAGTGCATGATTGTTGAGTGAGTGAATGAATAGATGACCAAATAAACTTCTCTAGGAATAGTTCAGGGAGGCAGAAAAGTTGAAAGTTTCATTAACACTCAGAAAGCAGAATGCACTTTTGAGGCATGGGATTGGCTTTATCTTTACTGCTTTGTTGTTTTTTTTTAACTCTCATCAATTTTGCGGTTATATTAAAAATTACTCATGGAGTACAAAGGTCTAAAAGTCTGATTATCTCTATAGGATTGTGCTCTCTAACTGTGGCTAATAGCCTCATGTGGCTATTAAGTACTTGAAATGGGGCTAGTTTGAATTGAGATGTGCTATAAATGTGGAATACATTGCCCAATTTCAAAGACAGCACAAAAAAAGAGATGTAAAATATCTCATTGATCACTTAAAAATATTGATTATAAGTTAAAAATGATAATATTTGGATATGTTGGGTTAAATATATTATTAAAATTCGTTTTTCTGTTTTAAAAGCTTTCTAATGTAGACATTAGAAAATTTAAAATTGTACAAGTGGCTCACATTTGTCATTTGCATTATGTTTCTGTTGGATAGCACTGCTATAGACAATTCATTTTTGTGTTTTCTGGGCAAGTGGGCTCTAACACTGGATTAAGCAGCAGTTATTTATTTTGTAATATATCAATCAGTTAATGATTTTTAAGTACATATCCAAAGGGTTACTACTAAGAGTAGCATTTAGTGAAGATATGCCTTCTTAAGTCAGTCCTCTTAGCAAATCTCATTATGTGTCAGCAGGAGACTGGATTTCAGAAAAGCTAAGGGATGTGGACCAGAATTAGGAGCCAGGATTGTGGCACTCTGGAGCCTGCATTCTATACCTTAGATTTTCAAATATCAGGTTTTAAGATGATGTAGTATGTTCAGGACTGAGGTATTCCTTAAACAATTATTACCCATGTTAGGTAGAGTCTCAAGGTTTGTGATCGCTTCTTTTTATAAATTAGAGCACATGCAAGGCTAACTCTATGCTCTTCCTCTTCCTGACTTGCATTCCAGCATATCTCCTTCCAAATCCTGAGCAGGCAGGGAACTGGGCAGAGCACTAACAGGATGGCAGACATAGCCTATTTCTGCACTGTTCTCCCATTTACTGTGCAATGCGCAAACTAAGTTTCTTTTAATCTTTGAACCTACCCAGTTCTTTCCAGCTGCAGGGATGTTTTTTTAACTATCAGATACTTTTATTTTCTTATATAACAAGTAGTTTTGGAAGTGGGTGTGCTGGGGTTGGTTCCTGGTTCAACTTGGTCATCAAGAAGCCAGCATCTTTCCATCATTCAGCTCTGCCATCCTAAGCCTATTACTTTTTGTCCTTAAGCTTGTCACTTCATGGTTGCAAAGTGGCTGTGGCAGCTCCAGACCTCACACTTTCACAGGGTAATATCCAAAGCTGGAAGCACCAGGCCTCTCTTCCTGCATCTGTTTCTTTTTTTTATTTTTTAATAAGGTATTATTGATATACACTCTTATGAAGGTTTCACATGAAAAAACAATGTGGTTACTACATTTACCCATATTATCAAGTCCCCACCCATACCCCAATGCAGTCATTGTCCTTCAGTGTTGTAAGATGCCACAGATTCACTATTTGCCTTCTCTGTGCTACACTGTTTTCCCTGTGATCCCCAACACTGTGTGTACTAAACATAATATCCCTTAATCCCCTTCTCCCTCCCTCCCCACCCGCCTTCCCACACCCCTCCTCTTTGGTAACCACTAGTCCCTTCTTGGAGTCTCTGAGTCTGCTGCTATTTTGTTCCCTCAGTTTTGCTTCATTGTTATATTCCACAAATGAGGGAAATCATTTGACACTTGTCTTTCTCCACCTGGCTTATTTCACTGATCATAATATCCTCCAGCTCCATCCATGTTGTTGCAAATGGTAGGATTTGTTTCTTTCTTATGGTTGAATAGTATTCCATTGTGTATAAGTACCACATCTTCTTTATACATTCACTTACTGATGGACACTTAGGTTGCTTCCATATCTTGGCTACTGTAAAAAGTATTGTGATAAACATAGGGGTGCATATGTCTTTTTGAATCTGAGTTGTATTCTTTGGGTAAATTCCAAGGAGTGGGATTCCCGGGTCAAATGGTATTTGTATTTTTAGGTTTTTGAGGAACCTCCATATTGCTTTCCACAATGGTTGACCTAGCTTACATTCCCACCAGCAGTGTAGGAGGGTTCCCCTTTCTCCACATCCTTGCCAGCATTTGTTGTTCTTAGTCTTTTGGATGGTGGCCATCCTTACTGGTATGAGGTGATATCTCACTGTGGTTTTAATATGCATTTCCCTGATGATTAGTGTTGTGGAGCATCTTTTCATGTGCCTGTTGGCCATCTGAATTTCTTCTTTGGAGAACTGTCTTCATATCCTCTAACCAGTTTTTAATTGGGTTATTTGTTTTTTGGGTGTTGTGCGTATAAGTTCTTTATATATTTTGGATGTTAACCCCTTGTCGGATATGTCATTTACAAATATATTTTCCCATACTGTAGGATGCCTTTTTGTTCTGTTGATGGTGTCCTTTGCTGTACAGAAACTTTTTAGTTTGATGTAGTCCCATGAGTTCACTTTTGCTTTTGTTTCTCTTGTTCAAGGAGATACTTTCAGGAAGAAGTTGCTTATGCTTATATTCATATTTGTGCCTATGTTGTCTTCTAAGAGTTTAACGGTTTCATGACTTACATTCAGGTCTTTGATCCATTTTGAGTTTACTTTTGTGTATGGGATTAAACAATAATCCAGTTTCATTCTCTTGCATGTAGCTGTCCAGTTTTGCCAACACTAGCTGTTGAAGAGGCTGTCATTTCCCCATTGTATATCCTTGGCTCCTTTATCATATATTAATTGACCATATATGATTGGGTTTATATGGGGGCTTTCTAGTCTGTTCCATTGATCTGTGGGTCTGTGTTTGTGCCAGTACGAAACTGTCTTGATTACTGTAGCTTTACAGTAGAGCTTGAAGTCAGGGAGCATAATTCCCCCTGCTTTATTCTTCCTTATCAGGATTGCTTTGGCTATTCGGGGTCTTTTTTGGTTCCATATGAATTTTAGAATGATTTTCTCTAGTTCTTTGAAGAATGCTGTTGGTATTTTGGTAGGAATTGCTTTGAATCTGTAGATTGCTTTATTCAGGATGGCCATTTTGACAATATTAATTCTTCCTCTCCATGAGCACGTGATGTGTTTCCATTTATTGGTATCTTCTTTAATTTCTCTCGAGTGTCTTGTAGTTTTCAGAGTATAAGTCTTTCACTTCCTTGGTTATGTTTATTCCTAGGTATTTTATTCTTTTTGATGCAACTGTGAATGGAATTGTTTTCCTGATTTCTCTCTCTGCTAGTTCATTGTTAGTGTATAGGAATGCCACAGATTTCTGCATATTAATTTTGGATCCCGCAACTTTGCTGAATTCAGTTATTAGATCTAGTAGTTTAAGAGTGGATTCTTTAGGTTTTTTTATGTACAGTATCATGTCATCTGCAAACAGGGACACTTTAATTTCTTCCTTGCCCATTTGGATGCTTTTTATTTCTTTGTGTTGTCTGATTGCTGTGTCTAGGACCTCCAGTAGTATGTTGAATAGAAGTGAGGAGATTGGGCATCCTTGTCTTGTTCCCAATCTTAAAGGAAAAGCTTTCAGCTTCTCTCTGTTAAGTATAATGTTGGCTGTGGGTTTGTCATATATGGCCTTTATTATGTTGACAAGCTGCAGGGATTTTGTACTTGTTCTTTTCTCTCGTTGGACATAATTGGAAGGTAATGCTCTAGATTTTAGCTTTGTGAGTTCCTTCTCATCCTTTTAAAGTCTCTGCTTGATTGTTACCTCCTCAGAGGTCCTAACTGTTAGTCTCTCCTTTAGACCTTTGTTTGTCTTTTCATGTCATTTAGTCTATTGTGTGATTATTTTATTCATTTATTGTTAAATAACGTCAGCTTCATAGGAGGCGGGACAGAATGCTGTCCAGCTCTGTCTCTCAGTCACCTAGCATTAGAGCTGGGAAACAATAGAGACTCTATATGCTGAATGAATGAAGGGAAGAAAAAATTGATGTGCCTGTACACACAGAAGCTGAACTTATATTTCATTTCCAGAAATGGCCACTGTTTCATATAGGCATGGTTGCCAGTGGGAGTGACTCTATTTCTTTGATTCCATTTCATATGAGGCCAATTTGGGGAAAGGATACAGAAAGTAATGCTGTAAGTCCTCTCCAGTCTGAGGTCACATCTGTGAAGGAGTGGCCGGATTGGGCTGGGTGGGAAAGTGTAGTTTGATCTTAGAGTTCGTCTCTATGTACAAAGCAAAAGAGTTAACTTTAAAACTCCTGGGAATACAACTTCTTTAAAGTTAAGGAGGTCCCCAGTGAATTCAGTGACCTGAATATTTTTGTCCTTCATTCAGTACATTTAATAATATCACTATTTTGAGGGACACAACAGTATTAATAGTCCTTTGCTTAATTTAACATAATTTGTTTTCCATTTCCTCTGAAATGTAGTGCAAGACACTTTTAAAAGTGAAAGGAAATGGAATGAGTTTGCCTTGAGAATTGTGTCTAACAATTTCTCAATATACTTTTAAGATGAGGGGAGCCACCTGCACCTGCAATTTTGCAAAATCAGGGTTGGGAGACAACGGAATGAGGTGGGGGATGTTTCTGGGTAATTTGGGGGTGGTGCAGGGTGCTTCTGTGTAGATTTTTTTTTTATACAGATGATGGCTTTTTTTGAGGAAACAGTTGGGCCCTTTGAAAATGCTGTTCTCATCTGGGTTCAGAAGGGTTCCCAGTGGGATTTGGTAACAGTGGGCAATAGAACAGCCTCAGTGTGTAAAGCTCCTGATTGCCTGGCTATCTGGCATGCACTTTGCCTCTCATTGACATCATGCACGCAGACCTCAGATGTCACTCTCTTGCTGCTCCTGGCTGAATGGAGATCTATAAGCAGCTGCTTCCAGGGGGTTGCAGCTGTGAAGCCAAGCTCTTGTCACTTCCTTTAATTCCACATGGAAGCGACTCTTACTACAGTCAAGCCAGAGGTGAGATAGACCAGCCTCTGGGTTCCTTCGCAGGAAGTGCCAGCCCATTTTAACCTAGAATGGTTGAAAATTAATATCCCATTATGCTTGCAAGACCCTCAAGACCAACAATAGATCAGTGTGAATCCAGTAGGATTTCATATTGCTTACAATAAGGATTCTATGAGTTTTGCACATGTGTGTACAGAAAAAAGATAAAGAGATGAGGCTGCAGATCCCTAGGCCAGTTGTCAAAGAGTAAAAGCATTGATGCCAGCGACAAGTGCTAAGCCCATCTTTTTCAGTTCTTTTAAAGTGAAGGTGGGTTTGAGCAGAGAAAATCCTATTGTGTGGAATGATTCCATCGGGAGAGAGATGGAGACTTCGGAATATAAATGAATGCTAGAGAGTTGAAAAATTAAGATTCTTCCTCACCCATGAATTATGGGTTTCATGTGTGATGAGCATGCATGTTTCCAGATTAAGCCCAGCCTGCCAGAGCCTGTTTAGGGAATAATTATTAGTAGCATCTTTGATCCCAGCGTGTGTTTACCGCACCTGTCTGGGGGGCATCTGCTTTGATGGGTGGTGGGGCGCCACTAGAGCACATGGAGGAGAGCTAGGGAGGGAAGCAGGCAGGCTTTCAGTCCCTTGTCACAGGGGATGGGAGACAGGGTGGGGGAATGTGGGTGTGAAGGAGGAAGAGTCTACAGAGAAATGGATAATTCTTAAGATTATTCTGGGTCCAGGTTTGTGTTTTGAAAAAAAGCAACCAATGTTTGAAATTGAGTATGAAGGGAAACTGGGTAAAAATATAAATGTGGAGAGAAGAAAGAGGATAGGGGACACAAGAAGAAATTTTTTAGAGAGAGGTGAGAGGGAGAGAGAGAGAGAGAGAGAGAGGTAGAGGAAGAAAGAAAGGTTTGGTAGGAAGGATGTTAGTGGAGAGGAAGCTTCTGTGGTAGGAGTGTGGCTGTGAATTTGCTCAGGGTCTACCCTTCTCCCTGCCCTGCTTACTTTCCTAGAGGCTTCTGTAGGAAGGAGAGGGTCAGGAATAGGAAACGTCTTGAAAAGTCTTGCTCCCTTTTCTTTCTTCCTCTGCTTCTGAGTTCACACACTTTGCTGAAGTTTTGACTGAGTGTCAGAACTGCCTATTTGGCTTCAGGCAAGTCTCTTACTCTTCAGAGTCTTCATCAGCATGTGGAAATGAGTCACCCACGTATGTGCAATAGTCTATTCTTTAGAATGTGCACACCAGTGAAAGGTAACTGAGAGCAAATTATGTGTTGTTAAACCCTGTGTGTGTGAAAAACAGAACTACAAGAAATTAAATGTATTTTAAAATGTGTAATAAAATAGTGAAAGTTCAGTGATCGTTCTCCTTCCTTGTCATTTCATGAGGATTGCCCGACTAATGTCTTGGAAGGGCAGCAGCCTGGACATGCAGGGAAAGGTGTGACGTGTAATCCTTGTTCTGAGATGCAGGGCTCGGAGTTTTTTTTTTTTTTCCCTGAGAAAAGAGGCCAAATGTATTTATTCAGAGAAGCATAAACATTATATTACTCAACATTGATCTACTTTGGAAATAATAAACCCCAGTATCTTTGAAGAATCATCTCTCCTTGCTTTTTCCCGTGGGGGTCTTGACATCTGATTACAAGGGGTGTAGAGGAGGGTGGGTTAAATGAACCAGCTGGCCAAACAACCAAAATAAAGAGATATGGAGATTTCAGTGCACTTTGAAAGTCATCTAGTGTTATGGGAATTGTGAAATGTTCTACTCATACGTTCTCATGCTTTTTGTGGTTGGGAGGTATGCCCTACCATCTACCCAGGCCCTGTAGAACTTCCAGGTGGTGGAAAGGTTGGCAGAATCTTCCTGTGCACTTGGACAAGGGCAGAATGTCCCTTTGCTTACTGGAGCAGATGGCTTTGTACAAGCTTTTTAGAATAGCCCATGCCCTGGTTTCCAGCTTAGATCACTGAACTGGAAACATGCCTGTCCACAGAGACCCTCACCTTGCACAGTAGTCAGCTATCTTTTTGCCTTTTGCATCTCTCTCTTTTCTGACGTTTTGCCCTTGAAATAAGGTTTCTGAGTAGCCTCGTTGATGAAGCAGATGGACTGGTGGTTGTCTTGACTCTCCAAGCGGTAGACCTTGTTTTCTTTTTTTGTGAACAGCTTTATCTGCAAAATGAGCATCAGTGTGTACTGTGCTTGTTTTCGTGACAGTGTGAACTGAAGATGGCAAAGGCTGTGAGCATACCTGCCTGGCAGTCGCACCCTTGTGGGTCTGGCCAAGAAGTGCTAAAATCTCCAAGATAGTTCAACATTTTAGGTTGTGGGAACCATATTTACAAGCATCTTTTCACAACTAAGAAAGCTATTTACTTGATGGAGAGGTCAGTGATAAGGAAACAGTGCCCATTTTGAGCATGCAGGTGCTTCACTGGCATGAAAAAGCAGCGGGGAGCCTTGCTTTTCCTTGTCCCTCCCTTCCTCCTTCCCACTTGCAAGCCCTGAGTGCAAACCCCCTTGTAACTACCCCCATTCCCGAAGCCTGGGAGGCTCACCCTCCGTAACAAGGAATATAGAAGGGCTAAATGTCTCCTGCCACACAGGGAGAACTATTTCTTTGTTTGAAGAGGAAGTTTGCTCATCCAAACATTATGTTCTCCTGTGACTGTGCCACGATGGAAAGGGAGAGGGAGTTTCACATTCTCTTTGTTGGGAAAACGTTGCGACATCAGGGTTTAGGTTGGTGAGGTAGCAGTCTCAGAAGATTCTGAGGCTGTCTCTGCCATTGAGAGGTAATAGAGCCATTTTCTGGGGTTAGAGAGGATGGGAGGAAGATGGGCTGCCTAGGGGTTGCTGTTGTGTTATGTGTGACTCCTCTGTTCTGTGGAAATTCTCCCTTCTGGTGTAGTGGGACATGTGATCTAGGCACACCTGTCCCTGGGGAGAAAAATGGCAACGGTAACCTAATTTATTCCCAGGTCAGTGGCCTGTGTGGACATTGCTGATCTAGAGTGATGTTTTTGAGGCCCACCAACTAGTAGTATCAGAGTTAGAATGGAAATACCTATTGGTTCTGCTTGTTTAGGTATTTGTGCTAACATAACCTGAAAAATAATAGGAGGCTTTTACAATACAACAAAATGATTAGTGGAAAATGGCTAAATGTATACTTTGATGTTCATTAAACACAGTTTACAGATAAGCAGGTTAATAATAAATCAATCATTGGCAGAGTGCAGGTTCATTATTCCTGCAGTGTAGTTTGGTTGTCAGCTGCTCAGTCCACCTCCCCGGAGTTTTGGTAAACTGATAGCCAGGAGGGGTCTGCGCTGGACATCCTTGTAGGAAGACCAGTGTTAATGGGTATGCTCCTGGGTCCTGTGAAGGTCTCAGGTCTGTCGATGCTAAATACACGTTCAGCCAGGGCTTTCAGAGCTCTTTGATTTTTACTGGCATTCAACCAAGTGTCTCAGGTTGGATCCATTTCTTAGGCAGTCCAGGACCCAGAAGTTTGTTCCTTGGTCTGTGATTGTCTTGCGTGAGACCCAGAGATGATAAACACTTATCAAATATATCTCTTCCCCCTGCCCCCACCATGCAGACAGCTCATTGGCCAGGGGCTGCTCGGGCTTGAGTCCAGGTGCCCCAGGCAGCCTCAAGAGTTGGCCTGGGAGGTAGAGCCCATTGATAATCCATGACCCACCACACCCTGATGCTGGATTTGAAGTCCTCATTTCAGCGCTGCTTAGAAATCTTACTATCAATACTTGAAGTTTAACTCTTAAAGCAAAGGCTTTGGCTCGTCTGCACAGGGTTTCTATTCCTTATTGCTATCCATCAAGTCCCTGTGATATCAAAGTGAACATCAGCATGGTAGAGTAGAAAGACAGTGGTGTCTGTTCTGAACTTGGCTTACTAGTGGTGTGACCCATGGCAATGATCTCTTTGAGTGTTATGCTTTTATGTGTAAGATGAGATAAGATTTAACTTGGAAGATTATTGTGAGCATAAGAGGTAATGTAAATAGGTCACCTAGAATATTTTCTGGTATGTTTTAAGCCCTAGTAAATGGCGGCCACTATTAGTGCTAACACAGGGAAAGGAGAACTAGTGAGGTGGCTGGCATGTAGTGGACAGTCACTTAATTCCTCTTTCTTTTTATCTTATTTATTTCCTATGTAGGAGTTATCAAAGATTTTAATTATTTTTGATAAACAAGAAATTGCTTATTTCTTGAGTCATCCCCACTAGAAGATAAACTTCATGAGGAGCATCTCAATTTTGTTCAGTGGTACATTTCCAGAATGTAACTCTGCCTGACACGTACTTGTAACTCTGAGGATAGTTGTTGAAACACTAAATGTGCTTTCTTTATTTTTCTTAATAAAATAATAATATGCAAGAGACACGTGGTACAGTTCTCCTCTGCACTGCCCCTCAAAGGCTTGCCAGAAGACTGTGAAAATGCTGTCTATTTGGCATTGTAAGGTGGGGGAGGAGTTAACTAGGCTTCTGGGGCTTTATATCAGGGATGAGGGGGAGTCCCTTCAGGGTGAGTCTCTCTGGAAACCTTTCTTCTACTTCCCAATGGGGCTGTCGTGTGGGTCTCGCTTTAACAATCCTGACTGCAGAGGAGCTCGCGGTCTGACCTAGGGTTGGGCTTCGCAGGGCTTTACTGCTGGAAGCGTTTCAGGCAGGCACTAAATGCTGTGTTGTCCAACAAGGTGGCCACATGTGGTCCTTGACCACTTGGAATGGGACTTGCTCAAATTGAGGTGTGCTGAAAGTGTGAAATACACCGCAGGTTTTGAAGACTTCCTATGGAAAAACGAATGTGAAATATTTCATTAACAATTTTTAACATCAATTACCTGTTGAAATGTGGTTATATTGGGTTAAGTAATATCTATTATTAAAACCAGTTTTACCTATTCGTTTTGCTTTTTATAGTGTGGCCACTAGGAAATTAAAAATGACACATGTGGCTCACATTTATGCTTGCCGGGTATTTCCCTTGGCCAGCTCTGCTAGGAGGGGACACATCTCTGGGGCAGGCAGAGGAAAGGACGGTGGACCAGGTGTCCAGAGAGCTGTTCTCAGTCCTGCCCTTGCACTTATTCAGTATGTGACCTTGTGCAAGACATCTAACCATGCTGTGCCTTAGCTCTTTATGTTGAGAGACTTGATGGTTAAGAAAGAAAAAAGTGTTAGAGAACTACAGAATTAAAAGACACTCATTGTCTTATTTTCATTCCTAAAGCCACTCTAGGGGATGTGTAAGGTGTAAGCAGCTACACCCTCCTGACTCTGGGAGGAATACATGCAGGGCACTTTCCATCTGCACCAGCCTCACTCTTTGATAGAAGAACATACTGTTCAACAAGCAAAGCAGGAAATTCTGCCTTTTGTGGCTAACTGGACAATTATTAGGACATTTTAGTCAGGCTAAAATTCTCTAAAAAACTACAATTCTTATGAAACAGACTGATAAGCTAAAATTCTTATCCATAATGCTTCTGCCCCATCTTCTGAAGTCAATATTATTTTCAGCCACACTAGACTCATTCAGAAAAACACGGAGTCAGTATTTGGACACAGTGGGTGCATAATTAAAATTTAACGGAACAACCTATTGACTGGGGAAACCCAGACCTTTTTGGCATATCAGACTCTGGAAAACTCCCTCTCCCATAATCCCTGCTGGGAAGGAATCAGAACTTTGATGATGTTGTCTGTCTAATTTAGACTGCGTCTACTTAATTTAAATCGTATCTTTCTAATTTATATTATGAGCCCTCCGGATTGAAACTGAGTGTCTCTTAATGTTCTTTATAGTGTCTAGTGTGTTTTCTGTGCTCAGATAATATTGAACAGTGAGAAACATCTTAGATTCTTGTGTGTTTTTTGTTAATGTCAAAGCTTTTCTTTGGAGGAAAATCTCCTTGAGGAGTTTTGGATTTTTAAGTTATGTCTATATGTCTCCAGAACATTTTAGGAAAAAATGGAAAATTCAAGTAACCACTATTTATTAAAATTTGAATGATTGGTGGAATATTTTCATTTTAAAAATCCAGCTGTTTGAAGTTATGGAGATATATGTCATGGTTTTATGCTATGATACTTCTTTCATCTACCTATTTAACTACAAAGTTGCTACACTGAGCATTTCCTTCTTCTGGTAGATAAAACTTAGGTCCCTACAGTTGCCTGCATTTCCATTCCCTGTGAGTGTACAGAAAGACTTTCAGGTTGCAATTCAATGCATTATTTAATTCCTCTTTTTTCTTTCCTCCAGTGGGATGTGAAAGAACGGGCATGGGCTCTGGAGCATGCTGGTATTAGAATCTGTGCTCTGCTGTGGTGGCCTTAGGCAAATTATTTCATCTCTTTGGGCCTCAGTTTCCTTACTCTACTTTAGGGTAAATTGTATCCAGCTCACTCAGTTGTTTAAAGGTTAAATGATATCCCCTCCATATAATGCTTAGAATTTAGCGATGAGTTTCTAATAAAAAGCTAAGTTAAAACAGCACATTGACTTTTTGCAAATTCACAGATTATGCTAGATTGCATCTACTTAGGACTCCCCCAAACCCCCTAGATAAATATTTTGCAGGTAATTTTTATTTATTTTTATTTATTTTTATTTATTTTTATTTATTTTTATTTTGGTATCATTAATCTACAGTTACATGTGCAATATTATGGTTACTAAACTCCCCACCTCGTCAGGTCCCCCCCACTTACCCCATTACAGTCACTGTCCATCAGCATAGTGAGATGCTCTAGATTCACTACTTTTCTTCTCTGACTTGTACAGCCCTCTCCGTGTCCCCCCCCCCCAACATTACGTCTGCTAATCATAATGCCCCCTTTCCCCCCTTGTCCCTCCCTTCCCACCCATCCTCCCCAGTCCCTTTACCTTTGGTAACTGTTAGTCCATTCTTGGGTTCTGTGAGTCTGCTGCTGTTTCTTTCTTTGTTCTTATGCTCCACATATGAGTGAAATCATTTGGTACTTGTCTTTTTCGGCTTGGCTTATTTCACTGAGCATAATACCCTCTAGCTCCATCCATGTTGTTGCAAATGGTAGGATTTGTTTTCTTCTTATGGCTGAATAATAATATTCTATTGTGTACATGTACCACGTCTTCTGTATCCATTCATCTACTGATGGACACTTAGGTTGCTTCCATTTCTTGGCTATTGTAAATACTGCTGCGATAAACATAGGGGTGCATATGTCTTTTTCAAACTGGGCTGCTGCATTCTTAGGGTAAATTCCTAGGAGTGGAATTCCTGGGTCAAATGGTATTTCTATTTTGAGTTTAGTGAGGAACCTTCTTACTGCTTTCCATAATGGTTGAACTAATTTGCATTCCTACCAGCAGTGTAGGAGGGTTACCCTTTCTCCACATCCTTGCCAACATTTGTTGTTGTTTGCGTTTTGGATGTTGGCCATCCTTACTGGTGTGAAGTGATATCTCATGGTGGTTTTAAGTTGCATTTCTCTGATGATTAGCGATGTGGAGCATCTTTTCATGTGCCTGTTGGCCATCTGAATTTCTTCTTTGGAGAAGTGTCTATTCATATCCTCTGCCCATTTCTTAATTGGATTATTTGCTTTTTGTTTGTTAAGGTGCATGAGTTCTTTATATATTTTGGATGTCAGCCCCTTATTGGATACATCATTTATGAGTATATTCTCCCATACTGTAGGATGTCATTTTGTTCTACTGATGGTGTCCTTTGCTGTACAGAAGGTTTTCAGCTTGATATAGTCCCACTTGTTCATTTTTGCTTTTGTTTCCCTTGCCCAGGGAGATATGTTCATGAAGAATTCGCTCATGTTTATGTCCAAGAGATTTTTGCCTATGTTTTTTTCTCAGAGTTTTATGGTTTCATGACTTCTATTCAGGTCTTTGATCCATTTTGAGTTTACAGTAGTCCAATTTCATTCTCTTACATGTAGCTGTCCAGTGTTGTCAACACCAGCTCTGAAAAGGTTGTCATCTCCCCATTGTATATCCTAGGCTCCTTTATCATATATTAACTGACCGTATATGTTTGGGTTAATGTCTGGGTTTTCTATTCTGTTCCACTGGTCTGTAGGTCTGTTCTTGTACCAATACCAAATTGTCTTGATTACTGTAGCTTTGTAGTAGAGCTTGAAGTCTGGGAGTGTAATTCCCCGTTTTATTCTTCCTTCTCAGGATTGCTCTGGCTATTTGGGGTCTTTGTGGTTCCATATGAATTTTAGAACTATTTGTTCCAGTTCATTGAAGAATGCTGTTGGTATTTTGATAGGGATTGCACTGAATCTATAGATTGCTATAGGCAGTATAGCCATTTTGACAATATTTATTCTTCCTAGCCAAGAACATAGTATCCTCTTTAATTTTTCTTAGGAGTGTCTTGTAGTTTTCAGGGTATAGGTCTTTCACTTCCTTGGTTAGGTTTATTCCTAGGTATTTTATTCTTTTTGATGCAATTGTGAATGGAATTGTTTTCCTGATTTCTCTTTCTGCTAGTTCATCTTTAGTGTATAGGACAGCAACAGATTTCTGTGTGTTAATTTTTTATCCTGCAACTTTGCTGAATTCAGATATTAGTTCTAGTAGTTTTGGAGTGGAGTCTTTAGGGTTTTTTTATGTACATTATCATGTCATCTGCAAATAGTGACAATTTGACTTCTTCTTTACCAGTCTGGATGCCTTGTATTTCTTTGTTTTGTCTGATTGCTGTGGCTAGGAACTCCAGTATTATGTTGAATAACAGTGGGAAGAGTGGGCATCTCTGTCTTGTTCCTGATCTTAGATGAAAAGCTTTCAGCTTCTCGTTGTTAAGTATGATGTTGACTGTGGGTTTGTCATATATAGGCTTTATTATGTTGAGGTACTTGCCCTCTATACCCATTTTGTTGAGAGTTTTTATCATGAATGGATGTTGAATTTTGTCAAATGCTTTTTCAGCATCTATGGAGATGATCATGTGGTTTTTGTTCTTCTTTTTGTTGATGTGGTGGATGATGTTGATGGATTTTCGAATGTTGTACTATCCTTGCATCCCTGAGATGAATACCACTTGATCATGGTGTATGATCTTCTTGATGTATTTTTTAATTCAGTTTGGTAATATTTTGTTGAGTATTTTTGCATCTATGTTCATCAGGGATATTGGTCTGTAATTTTCTTTTTTGGTGAGGTCTTTGCCCGGTTTTGGTATTAGAGTGATGCTGGCTTCATAGAATCAATTTGGAAGTATTCCCTCCTCTTCTTTTTTTGGAAAACTTTAAGGAGAATGGGTATTATTTATTCTCTATATGTCTGGTAAAATTCAGAGATGAATCCATCTGGCCCGGGGGTTTTGTTCTTAGGTAGTTTTTTGATTGCCAATTCAGTTTCTTTGCTGGTAATTTGTCTGTTTAAGTTTTCTGTATCTTGCTTGGTCTGTCTTGGAAGGTTGTATTTTTCTAAGAAGTTGTCCATTTCTTCTAGGTTTTCCACCTAGTTAGCATATAGATTTTCATAGTATTGTCTTATAATTCTTTGTATTTCTGTGGGGTCCGTCGTGACTTTTCCTTTCTCATTTCTGATTCTGTTTATGTGTGTAGATTCTCTTTTTCTCTTAATAAGTCTGGCTAGGGGTTTATCCATTTTGTTTATTTTTTCAAAAAACCAGCTCTTGGTTTCATTGATATTTTTTCTATTGTTTTATTCTTCTCAATTTTATTTATTTCTTCTCTGATCTTTATTATGTCCCTCCTTCTGGTGACTTTGGGCCTCATTTGTTCTTCTTTTTCCAATTTTAGTAGTTGTGTCTTTAGACTATTCATTTGGGATTGTTCTTCCTTCTTTAAATAGGCCTGGATTGAAATATACTTTCCTGTTAGAACTGCCTTTGCTGCGTCCCACAGAAGTTGCGGCTTTGTGTTGTTGTCATTTGTCTCCATATTTTGTTTGATGTCTGTTTTAGTTTGGTCGTTGACCCATTGATTATTTAGGAGCATGTTATTAAGCCTCCATGTATTTGTGAGCCTTTTAATTTTCTTTGTACAGTTTATTTCTAGTTTTATACCTTTGTGATCTGGAAGTTGGCAGGTAGAATTTCAATATTTTTTAATTTACTGACGTTCTTTTTGTGGCCTAGTATGTGGTCTATTCTGGAGAATGTTCCATGTGCACTTGAGAAGAATGTGTGTCCTGCTGCTTTTGGGTGTAGAGTTCTGTAGATGTCTGTTAGGGCCATCTGTTCTAGTGTGTTGTTCAGTGTCTCTGGGTCTTTACTTACTTTCTGCCTGGTTGATCTGTCCTTTGGAGTGAGTGGTATGTTAAAGTCTCCTAAAATGAATGCATTGCTGTCTATTTCCTCCTTTAATTCTGTTAGTATTTGTTTCACATATGCTGGCGCTTCTGTGTTGGGTGCATATATATTTATAATGGTTATATCCTCTTGTTGGACTGACCCCTTTACCATTATATAATGTCCTTCTTTATCTCTTGTTGTGTTCTTCATTTTGAAGTCTACTTTGTCCGATAGAAGTAGTGCAACTCCTGCTTTTTTCTCCTTGTTGTTTGCATGAAGAATCCTTTTCCATCCCTTCCCCTTCAGTCTGTATATCTCTGGGTTTGAGGTGAGTCTCTTGTAAGCAGCATATAGATGGGTCTTGCTTTTTTATCCATTCTATTACTCTGTGTCTTTTGATTGATGCATTCAGTCCATTTACATTTAGGGTAATTATTGATTGATATGTACCTATTGCCATTGCTGGCTTTAGACTCATGGCTCCCAAAGTTCAAGGGTAGCTTCTTTACTATCTAACAGTCTAACTTAACTCTCTTGTTAAGCTATTATAAACAGTCTGATGATTCTTTATTTCTCTCTCTTTTTCTTCTTCTTCCTCCTCCATTCTTTATATACTAGGTGTTTTATTCTGTACTCTTTTAAATTTCCTTTGACTGTTTTTGTGGATAGTTGATTTTCCTTTTTGCTTTTAGGTAGTATTTGGATGATCTTTCTTTGCTATGATTTTATTTTCTCTGGTGACATCTTTTTAGCCTTAGGAGTGCTTCTGTTTAGAGCAATCCTTTAAAATATCCTGTAGAGGTGGTTTGTGGGAGGCAAATTCCCTCAGCTTTCACTTGTCTGGGAATTGTTTAATCCCTCCCTCAAATTTAAATGATAATCATGCTGGATACAGTATTCTTGGTTCAGGCCCTTCTATTTCATTACGTTAAATATATTATGCCATTCTCTTCTGGCCTGTAAGTTTTCTGCTGAGAAGTCTGATGATAGTCTGATGGGTTTTCCTTTGTAGGTGATCTTTTTTCTCTCTCTAGCTGCCTTTAATACTCTGTCCTTATCTTTGATCTTTGCCATTTTAATTATTATGTGTCTTGGTGTTGTCTTCCTTGGGTCCTTTGTGTTGGGAG
Source organism: Smutsia gigantea (assembly GCA_032199065.1). Taxonomy (NCBI): domain Eukaryota; kingdom Metazoa; phylum Chordata; class Mammalia; order Pholidota; family Manidae; genus Smutsia; species Smutsia gigantea. The sequence continues at coordinate 76,105 of JAVSCE010009486.1, read as the reverse complement.
ATCTGTGGGCTTCCGTGGACTGAGAAAATATTTCCTTCCCCAGCTTGGGGAAGTTTTCAGCAATTATTTCTTCAAAAACACTTTCTATCCCTTTTTCTCTCTCTTCTTCCTCTGGTGCTCCTATAATGCGAATATTGTTCCATTTGGATTGGTTACACAGTTCTCTTAATATTCTTTCATTCCTAGAGATCCTTATATCTCTGTCTGCCTCAGCTTCTCTGTATTCCTGTTCTCTGATTTCTATTCCATTAAGAGTTTCTTGCACCTCGTCCATTCTGCTCTTTAGCCTGTTGTTCACTTGTCTGATTTCTGCATTGTCTTTCCTCACTTCCTCCTTCAGCTGTTGCATATTTCTCTGTAGATACTTCAGCATGGTTATGACTTTTATTCTGAATTCTTTTTCATGAAGATTGTGTAAGTCTATCCCATCAGTCCCTCTCTCTGGGGTTGTCTGAGTAATCTTTGTACCATATTTCTCTGTCTTTTCATGGTGATAGAAGTGGTTGCTGGTAGGTGGCACGTGTGTCAGCTGGGAGAACCAAGTGCCTTCCTGCTTGTTGTTCTCCTTGCCCTTCTCTGGGGCCTGAACTGGTTTCTTGCCCACCGTGAGGCTTTCTCTGGGATAATCCCCGGATCTGCCTGTGTGTAGGGTCACCCTCAGCCTAGCCTAAAGCACTGCAGGGGTTTGAAGTCTTGCTTGGTGCCTTCAGGTCCCCTTGGTGCTTTCCAGCCATTGATGTGGGTTCTGGGGTCCTTCTGCTTAGCTGCACACTAGCCGGGAGTAGATTCTGTGAGGTTGCTGTGGGCAGGGCTGCTCCTCTGCTGTTCCGTAGCAGTGGCGGGTCCTGGACCTTTTGCGACGCTGGCCGGGCAGGGGGGGGAATGAATGGCGGGCTGGTGATCTCTGTGGGAAGCTTTGGCGTGGCTGCTTTGCCTGGCCAGTGGCCAGGGGTCCGAAATTCCACAAGACTCCCAGCCTGCTGGGCTGAGTGTGCTGGGACGATTTTGTTCTGCTGTTGGGCCCTTGTCTCTTTAAGACTTAAAAAAAACACAAACAAAACAAAACAAACAAACAAACAAACAAACAAAAATGCCCCCTTTTCTTTTGTCCTGGGCAGCCAGCTGAGGGGACCCACCTGCAGTCTCCGTCTCGGATCCTGCCCTTCTGTTTCTCTAATCTCCGATACACCACGCGATGTGTGTCAGTGCTCCCGGTGCAGATCACCAGGGCTGGTTATTTGGCGGGCCTGTGCTTCCACTCTTTCCCCACTCTGAATGTTTTCCTCCTGCCAGTGCCCTGGGGTGGGGGAGTGCTCGGATCCCGCCGGGTCATGGCTTTGTATCTTACCCGCTTCGTGAGGCACTGAGTTCTTGCAGGTGTAGCTGTAGCCTGGCTGTTGTACTGTATCTTCTGGTTTCTTTTTTAGGAATAGTTGTGTTTGTTGTATTTTCACAAATATATGTGGTTTTGGGAGGAGATTTCTGCCGCCCTGCTCACGCCACCATCTTCCCAGAAGCCTCCTCTTTGCAAGTAATTTTTAAGATCTCTATAAAATAGTTACTTCGCATTTATGACTACTATGCATTTATGACTTTCCATGCCTGCTTTGCAAATGGGGGAAACGGAGTCTCTTGAAAATAGTCAGCCCAGTTGCTCTCCATTCAGGCTGCGAGGTCCTGTTGTCCAAGTAACTGAAGTATGAAAGTGCGGACTTCTCCTGCAAGGGAAGAATCCACTCAGCATCACGGACAATAATATCCCCCAATAGAAACAGGAGGCCAGTGCCCAGATCAACCCTTCAGCAATTAATGAGTATCAGTGTGTGCCAGGGTTTCAGAAAGGTTTAAAGAAAGACTAAAAGATTGTCCCTTTTCTAAAAACATTTGACATCTAATGCGTGAGTCAGGGCACATGAATATACATGAAAACAGCAACACAGCCAAAGCAAATAAACATATATCTGTTGGATCCCCACTCTGTGCAGAGGCATTTGTTAGTGCTGTGTGATTGGCAGAGGTGTAAAGAACGCAGAATGCAGAGAAGGGATGGCTTGCTGAGTGCTGAAGGAGTCAGGAAAATTTTCTCTGTGATAATTTAAAGCTGCAGTCTGAGCTCTCACTGGGCCCCACCTGAGGTTGTGGATCCGACAGGTCTGGGGCAGGGCCTGAGATACTGCATTTCTAAAAAGCTCCTGGGTATGCCCTCGTGGTCTTTGGGTCACACTTGAGTTTGGAAGCTGCCGGATGAACTGGACCTAGCTCTGGGAAGAGTTGAAGCCGGCACACCAAGGAGGATTTACCCCATTTTGCCTGTGTAGTTTTGGTCTTTGCCTTCCTCATACACTTACCTGGGATGCCCCTTCATTGCCATTGCCCAGTGTCCTGTGTTCTTCAGAGGTAAAGCAGGGTGCTGTATCTCCTCTCAATTCAGAAAAAGAAAATCACCACCTTTGCTATAGTGGCCTTGTAAGCCTGCCTTCTCTTTCTCGAAATATTTGCATTTGAATACTAGCTGCCTCTCCACTCTTATCCTGGCTTCTCCCGTCCCCCTGCAACTCTTATTTTGGCAGCAATGAAGTTGTAAACCTCCCATGTAAAATAAATTTAAAAAGGCTTAGGGACAAATAATCCCACAAATTACAATTACAAATATTTACCCACGTAAAGCTCAGTATCGTGTTGCTTTGTGGTCAGCAGGGCTCAGCTACCTGTTCAGTGAGCAGGGGCTGGTGGAGTTAAAAAGAGGACCTTGCTGAGTTGCCTCACCATGGGAGGGGAGAGGCATGCACAATCAGGTTATTTAACAGTCCTCAGCAATTATGGGTTTTTATTCTCTCCCAGCCAGAAACATAGCCTTTTACCCCAGTGTTTCAAGTTTGCTTCCAATGCTGTCTGAGAGAAGTGCTTTCATCCCCTGAAGATACAGTACAAAATACAAATCATCACTGGTTTTATCTCAGCTGGAGCTGCTGCTTCTCCAAATATGTTTACTCTGTGCAACTGGCCATCAGACCCATTTTTCATCTTTCATCCCAGTCCTTTACCATGGCTGGGTTTAAGGCCTTTCTTCCGTTCTTTGTTCATTTAGCTTAGAGGAGTAAACAGCAGGATTGATCTTATACTGCATTTTGGTATTGTTCCAAGAGCTCATCAGTATCAATAGCCCTCACTGGGAAGGGCGGATGGAAATGCACTCCTTGTCCTCTGAGTGTGCAGTGGAATGTCCGTCATCCGAGGGCTGCTACAGTGGCTGCCGCACGACGCATGCAAATTCATCATCAGGTGATGAGCCCATATTAGTTCAAGGGAAGCCTTTAAAGGTGTCAGGCAGGAAAAGAAGAAAAAAAGAGAAGAGATAACACAAAGGGACTTTTCTTTACCGCCTCCTGTGCCCAGGTTGTTAGTGTCTTGGGAAGGAGGAATGGGGATAATTAAGCTGTTTTGTTGTTTTTTTCTGCATTGCATCTGTTCACAGGTACAGAGGTGAAATGCTCTGCAAGTCAATTTAAATTAGTGATGACTTAAAATTGTTGATGGTGGCCTAAAAATGAGAGAAAGTATTACAAAGCATGGTGGGCTTTTCATGGCTATTTTCTTTTTCATTGTCATTTTCTCCTCAATTATTGGGGGGGGAAATCCCCAAATAGGCTATTTTCTCTATTTTTTTTTCCTTAAAGGCAACAAATAATGTTTTGACTTTTAACCCCTTCTTGAAACATATGTGGCTAAGTTAAATTAGAGGCTGCAGGGTGCTGCTTTTATGGGTCACACACCATCCTGTTACATAAGATACTGAAAGTTAGTTGGCCAGATGGACCTTTGGTTTCCTCATTCAAGAACCACCAAATATTATAATGCCTTTAGGTATTTTTGAGAGGTAACAGGTTGGAAGGGGAGTTCACAGAAATAATGATCATGTTTTGAATACTCCTTAACAGCACGACACATCCCTTTGCTTATCAAATGGTTGGCACAGAGACAGTCTGACCTTATACTAATTAGGTAGAATGCATTTCTTTTCTGTAAGAGGTCCTCAGTTTTAGGGAAATTAGGCAATCTTATATCCTCTCTGTCTCAGCTTTAAGAAAACATCGTTTTGTTTTCATTTCCATTAATAGTTGCACTGTGAGAGGTACTTCTGTGAAACTTTTCCTCAGCAGGGTCCCACCTAGTCCCACCGTCATGATGCTGGCAATTCTCTCCTTTGTTCTGGAAATGTGCTAAGTACGTGTTTTGTTGTATATGTGTTGTCTATTTTTGGCTATCTAGATTTGCATCGACCAGTTTGCAGATTGTGTTTTTTAAATAATTCGTGAAAATATTAACAGTTACCAAGAATCTGGAGATTTCTCCTGTTTGGAACTGTATAGGCGCTAAGTTGTCTACTACAGCAAAGCAGTACCCCTTTGTCTCTCCAGTTAAATGTGTACTGTATATCACTGGCAGCCACTCGGGGCAAGTTTTCACAGTGCAGTGATAGTGACCAGTTGTGTGTTTGAATATAAGGAAGTTAACCCAAGACTAAGACTTTGGAATGGAAAAAAAAAACGCCGACACAATACTTAACATACCACAAAAACCTTAAAATATGGAACAATGTGTAAAGTGTAGAAAATAAGATGAAAATCAAACCTTAAATTACACATATTTAAGGAATAAGGAAATTTAAATGGTTTAAGTTTTAAAAAAGATGAGGTTTTTTTTTTTTGCATCTTCAGTGAGTCCATGAAACTGAGAAAAAATCGGCAAAATCAAGGAAAATATACCTTTATAACAACCTTGATAAGGCAGTGCTAGTTTAGATCCATTGGTAGTGGGTAAAAAGAATGCATCTGGATTGATCTGGGACAGAGAAGGAAAATGTTCCTTTGCTCTCAGAATGGAAGGTATTCTTGATTGATCTTTTACTGGTTACACAATGGGTAGAGGATTTAAAAAGTGGCATTTGAGACCATTAGCAACAGTGACATAGTGGGTGAATGGCAGATACTATCTGCAATAAGGAGGGTTTAGTTAGCAAAAGCAAGATCATACTGGCATGTTCTGATCTGTTAGCTGACCTCTTTAAGAAATGTGATGCTTTTGTGCAAATAAGTTTACTTATGTAAATGAGCTCACATTTAGTTTAAACATCAGCTTACATTAAAGCCATTTTAAGCATATTCCAATCAGTTATTTTTAAAGCCACATTTTCAGTTATATGTGACCTTCCTCCCCTGATTTTCTCAAATAGTGCAGCTCTCTGAGAAGTAACTGTTTGTGTGTTTGCATGTGAGCTTCTGAAGGAAAAAGATCCTTTTTTACTCAACTTTGTTTTCCTAGTCCATAGCATAGAGCAAGTGCTCATAAATGTTTATTGAATGAATGTTTGAATGAATAAATAAATAGATGAATTAAGATCTGTTAGGTGACCTTGGCCAAAGGTATTTACTACAGAGCTAGAAAAGAGATCAAGATTTCAGCCCTTTGTCCCCAATTTTCTCTGAAAATTCTGGGCGTCTGTGTTGTCCCCCAACCACTTGGGGTGGTGGATTGTTTTGGGATTCCTGGTTCACCCTTAGTCTGCTTTCTCTGGGAACTGCCTACACTCCTAGTCTTTGTTGAAAAGAGCAGTTGGATTCAGATTTTGAGTTTGTTGATAGCAGGAAATAAACATAGTGGCATTCCTGAGAGGGTCGCTGGATCAGGTTAATAGTGAAGAGTAGAATGGAGGCCCAGGGGTGTCTGTTGATGGGATCGCTGGAACTACCTGAATCTTGAACCACTCACTGTGGCCAGCTCGAACTTCTCCCACCTCCCACTCCCACTCCATCTCCTACCCTCAGATTTCAGCCCTCCAGCCCTATACATTCAATTGAGCTAATTTAAAGATTTGCAATAAAACTTCATTCAGATTTTTAAAATAATTTATTTTGGTATCATTAATCTACAATTACATGTGCAATATTATGGTTATTAAACTACCCCTTCATCAGGTCCCCCCCAACAACCCATTACAGTCACTGTCCATCAGCATAGTGAGATGCTATAGAATCACTATTTGTCTTCTATGAGTTGTACAGCCCTCCCCATGCCCCCCCAACATTACATCTGCTAGTCGTAATGCCACTTTTTCCCCCTTATCCCTCCCTTCCCACCCATCTTCCCCAGTCCCTTTCCCTTTGGTAACTATTAGTCCGTTCTTGGGTTCTGTGAGTCTGCTGCTGTTTTGTTCCTTCAGTTTTTTTCTTTGTTCTTACACTCCACAGATGAGTGAAATCATTTTATGCTTGTCTTTTTCTGCCTGGCTTATTTCACTGAGCATAATACCCTCTAGCTCCATCCATGTTGTTGCAAATGGTAGGATTTGTTTTCTTCTTATGGCTGAATAATATTCCATTATGTATATGTACCACTTCTTCTTTACCCATTCATCTACTGATGGACACTTAGGTTGCTTCCATTTCTTGGCTATTGTAAATACTGCTGCGATAAACATAGGGGTGCATATGTCGTTTTCAAACTGGGCTGCTGCATTCTTAGGGTAAATTCCTAGGAGTGGAATTCCTGGGTCAAATGGTATCTCTATTTTGAGTTTTTTGAGGAACCTCCATACTGCTTTCCACAATGCTTGAACTAATTTGCATTCCCACCAGCGGTGTAGGAGTTTTCCCTTTTCTCCACATCCTTGCCAACATTTGTTGTTGTTTGTGTTTTGGATGTTGGCCATCCTCACTGGTGTGAGGTGATACCTCATTGTGGTTTTAATCTGCATTTCTCTAATGATTAGCGATGTGGAGCATCTTTTCATGTGCCTGTTGGCCATCTGAATTTCTTCTTTGGAGAAGTGTCTATTCATGTCCTCTGCCCATTTCTTAATTGGATTATTTGCTTTTTGTTTGTTAAGGTGTGTGAGTTCTTTATATATTTTGGATGTCAACCCCTTATCGGATACGTCATTTATGAATATATTCTCCCATACTGTAGGATCTCTTTTTGTTCTACTGATGGTGTCCTTTGCTATACAGAAGCTTTTCAGCTTGATATAGTCCCACTTGTTCATTTTTGCTTCTGTTTCCCTTGCGCGGGGAGATATGTTCATGAAGAAGTCGCTCATGTTTATGTCCAAGAGATTTTTGCCTATGTTTTTTCTAGGAATTTTATGGTTTCATGACTTATATTCAGGTCTTTGATCCACCTTGAGTTTACCTTTGTGTATGGGGTTAGACAGTAGTCCAGTTTCATTCTCTTACATGTAGTTGTCCAGTTTTTCCAACACCAGCTGCTGAAGAGGCTGTCATCTCCTCATTGTATATCCAAGGCTCCTTTATCAAATATTAATTGACTGTATATGTTTGGGTTAATATTTGGATTTTTTATTCTATTCCACTGGTCTGTGGGTCTGTGTTTGTGCCAATACCAAATTGTCTTGATTACTGTATTAGAGCTTGAAGTCAGGGAGTGTAATTCCCCATTTTATTCCTCCTTCTCAGGATTGCTTTGGCTATTCGGGGTCTTTTGTGGTTCCATATGAATTTTAGAATTATTTATTCCAGTTCATTGAAGAAAGCTGTTGATATTTTGATAGGGATTGCATTGAATCTGTAGATTGCTTTAGGTAGTATAGCCATTTTGACAATTATTCTTCCTAGTCAAGAGCATGGGATGAATTTCCATTTGTTAGTGTCCTCTTTAATTTTTCATAGGAGTGTCTTGTAGTTTTCAGGGTATATGTCTTTCATTTCCTTCATTACATTTATTCCTAGGTATTTTATTCTTTTTGATGCGATTGTGAATGGAATTGTTTTCCTGATTTCTCTTTCTGTTAGTTCATCGTTACTGTATAGGAAAGCAACAGATTTCTGTGTGTTAATTTTGTATCCTGCAACTTTGCTGAATTCAGATATTATTTTTAGTAGTTTTGGAGTGGAGTCTTTAGGGTTTTTTATGTACAGTATCATGTCATCTGCAAGTAGTGACAGTTTGACTTCTTCTTTACCAATCTGGATGCCTTGTATTTCTTTGTTTTGTCTGATTGCCATGGCTAGGACCTCCAGTACTATGTTGAATAACAGTGGAGAGAGTGGGCATCCCTGTCTTGTTCCTGATCTTAGACGAAAAGCTTTCAGCGTCTCGCCGTTAAGTATGATGTTAGCTGTGGGTTTGTCATATATAGCCTTTATGATGTTGAGGTACTTGCCGTCTATACCCATTTTGTTGAGAGTTTTAATCAGGAATGGATGCTGAATTTTGTCAAATGCTTTTTCAGCATCTATGGAGATGATCATGTGGTTTTTGTTCTTCTTTTTGTTGATGTGGTGGATGATGTTGATGGATTTTCGAATGTTGTACCATCCTTGCATCCCTGGGATGAATCCCACTTGATCATGGTGTATGATCCTCTTGATGTATTTTTGAATTCGGTTTGCTAATATTTTGTTGAGTATTTTTGCATCTACGTTCATCAGGGATATTGGTCTGTAATTTTCTTTTTTGGTGAGGTCTTTGCCCGGTTTTGGTATTAGAGTGATGCTGACTTCATAGAATGAGTTTGGAAGTATTCCCTCCTCTTCTATTTTTTGGAAAACTTTAAGGAGAATGGGTGTTATTTCTTCTCTATATGTCTGGTAGAATTCAGAGGTGAATCCATCAGGCCCAGGGGTTTTGTTCTTGGGTAGTTTTTTGATTACCAATTCGATTTCGTCGCTGGTGATTGGTCTGTTTAGTTTTTCTGTTTCTTGCTTGGTCAGTCTTAGAAGGTTGTATTTTTCTAAGAAGTTGTCCATTTCTTCTATGTTTTCCAGCTTGTTAGCATATAGATTCTCATAATATTCTCTTATGATTCTTTGTATTTCTGTGGGGTCCGTCGTGATTTTTCCTTTCTCATTTCTGATTGTGTTTATGTGTGTAGATTCTCTTTTTCTCTTAATGAGTCTGGCTAGGGGTTTATCTATTTTGTTTGTTTTTTCAAAGAACCAGCTCTTGGTTTTATTGATTTTTTCTATTGTTTTATTCTTCTCAATTTTATTTATTTCTTCTCTAATCTTTATTATGTCCCTCCTTCTGGTGACTTTGGGCCTCATTTGTTCTTCTTTTTCCAATTTCAGTAATTGTGTCTTTAGACTATTCATTTGGGAATGTTCTTCCTTCTTTAAATAGGTCTGGATTGCAATATACTTTCCTCTTAGAACTGCCTTTGCTGCGTCCCACATAAGTTGTGGCTTTGTGTTGTTGTTGTCATTAGTCTCCATATATTCTTTGATTTCTGTTTTGATTTGGTCATTAACCCATCAATTAATTGGGAGAATGTTGTTAGGTCTCCATGTGTTTGTGAGCCTTTTTGATTTCTTTCTAAAATTTAACTCTAGTTTTATACCTTTGTGATCTGAGAAGTTGTTTGGTAGGATTTCAATATTTTTGAATTTATTGAGGTTCCTTTTGTGGCCTAGTATGTGGTATATTCTGGAGAATGTTCCATGTGCACTTGAGAAGAATGTGTATCCTGTTGCTTTTGGGTATAGAGTTCTGTAGATGTCTGTTAGGTCCATCTGTTCTAGTGTGTTGTTCAGTGTCTTTACTTATTTCTCTCTGGTTGATCTGTCCTTTGGAGTGGGTGGTGTGTTGAAGTCTTCTCAAATGAATGCATTGCTTTCTATTTCCTCCTTTAATTCTGTTAGTATTTGTTTCACATATGCTAGTGCTCCTGTGTTGGGTGCATATACATTTATAATGGTTATATCTTCTGTTTGGACTGACCCCTTTATCATTATGTAATGTCCTTCTTCATCTCTTGCTACTTTCTTCGTTTTGAAGTCTATTTTGTCTGATACAAGTACTGCAACACCTGCTTTTTTCTCCTTGTTGTTTGCATGAAATATATTTTTCATCCCTTCACCTTTCGTCTGTGTATATCTTTGGGTTTGAGGTGAGTCTCTTGTAAGCAGCAAATAGGTGGGTCTTGCTTTTTTATCCGTTCTATTACTCTGTGTCTTTTGATTGGTGCATTCAGTCCAGTTACTTTTAAGGTCATTAGTGGTAGATGTGTACTTATTGCCATTGCTGGCTTTAGATTCATGGTTACCAAAGGTTTAAGGGTTGCTTCTTTACTATCTAACAATCTAACTTAACTTTCTTGTTAAGTTATTGTAAACACAGTCTGATGTTTCTTTATTTCTCGCCCTTCTTATTCTTCCTCCTCCATTCTTTATATACTATGTGTTTTATTCTTTGCCTTTAGTTAGTATTTGGATGGTCTGCTTTCTTTGCTATGATTTTATTTTCTCTGGTGACATCTTTTTAGCCTTAGGAGTGCTTCTCTCTAGAGCAGTACGTTTAAGATATCCTATAGAGGTGGTTTATGAGAGGCAAACTCTCTCAACTTTCACTTGTCTGGAAATTGTTTAATCCCTCCATCATATTTAGATGATAATCGTGCTGGATAGAATATTCTTGGTTTGAGGCCCTTCTGTTTCATTACGTTAAATATATCATGCCATTCTCTTCTGGCCTGTAAGGTTTCTGTGGAGAAGTCTGATGATAGTCTGATGGGTTTTCCTTTGTAGGTGATCTTTTTTCTCTCTCTAGCTGCCTTTAATACTCTGTCCTTATCTTTGATCTTTGCCATTTTAAATTTTATGTGTCTTGGTGTTGTCTTCCTGGGATCCCTTGTGTTGGGAGATCTGTGGGCTTCCGTTGACTGCAAGACTATTTCCTTCCCCAGCATTGGGAAGTTTTCAGTAATTATTTCTTCAAAGACACTTTCTATCCCCTTTTCTCTCTCTTCTTCTTCTGGTACTCCTATAATGCGAATATTGTTCCATTTGGATTGGTCACACAGTTCTCTTAATATTCTTTCATTCCTAGAGATCCTTATATCTCTGTCTGCCTCAGCTTCTCTGTATTCCTGTTCTCTGATTTCTATTCCATTAACAGTCTCTTGCATCTCATCCAGTCTGCTGCTAAGCCCATCGATGGCTTGTCTCATTTCTGCATTGTCTTTTCTGGCTTCCATCACTTCCTCCCTCAGCTCTTGCATATTTCTCTGTAGATCCATCAGCATGGTTATGACTTTTGTTCTGAATTCTTTTTCAGGAAGGTTGTGCATTTCCATCCCTTCAGGTTCCCTCTCTGATGTTGTCTGGGTCTGGGTAAGTTTGTACCATATTTCTCTGTCTTTTCATGGCGATAGAAGTGGTCAGTGGTAGGTGCCATGTATGTCAGCTGGGCTCTTTAGGACTTAAATAAATAAATAAATAAAATAAAAAGAGAAAAAGAAAAGAAAGAAAAAATAAGAAAGAAGGAACAGAAAGAAAAAAAAGAAAAGAAAGAAAGAAAGAAAGAAATGCCCACCGGGAGTAGATTCTGTGGGGATGCTGTAGGTGGTGCTGTTGCTCCACTATTCTTCAACCGCAGCTGCGCCGCTCTACAGGGCCCTTTGTAGCTCTGGCCGGGGCGGGAATGAATGGGAGGCTGTTAATCTCTGTGGGAAGTCTGAGGGCGGCTACTTTTTCCCAGTCCCTATCCAAGTGGTCTGACATTCCCCAGGACTCCCAGCCTGCTGGACCAAGTGTGCTTGGACGATCCTGCGCCCTTGTCTAAGAATGCTAAAAAAATCCACATGCTTTTCTTTTGTCCTGGGGAGCCGGCTGTGAGTACCCAGGTGTGTTCCTAAGCTTAGATCCTGCACGCTCTGCCTCTTCAATCTCCGATACACTGTGCAATGTGTGTCAGCGCTCCCTGCGCAGTTTACCAGGGCTGGTTATTTCGCTGGCCTGTACTTCCACTCCCTCCAGGCTCTGAATCCTCTCCTCCCACTGGTGCACTTGGGTGGGGAAGTGTTCGGGTCCCACCGGGTCGTGGATCCGTATCTTACCCGCCTTGTGGGGTGCCAAGTCCTCTCAGGTGTAGCTGAAGGGTATGTGCTGCCCTATATCTTCTGGTCTGTTTTTTAGAAATAGTCGTACTTGTTGTATTTTCATAAATACATATGGTTTTGGGAGGAGATTTCCGCCGCCCTGCTCACGCCGCCATCTTCCCGGAAGTCTCATTCAGATTTTTAAACAAAGCATCTGGGCCGTCTTAGTAATCAAATCTGAAAACTCTGTTTCTTAGGTTCCCCCAAAGAGAGCTATGTTGGAGGGACAGAAATCCATGCTCACTGGAGTTGCTCTCTGCTGCTCTCCTCTTTTTCTAGTGAACAGTTTTTGTGAAGCTACAGCTTAGAAAATAACTTTTCTGTATCCAGAAACAGTATGGGAGGAGCACGTCAGCTGAGGACTTCAAGACTCATTAAACTTCAGAGAGGAAACGTTTAGAGCATCAGAGAGGTTTCCACTTTATTAGAGACTCTAAAAACTTATATCCCCTTCTAGAATGGTAAGTCTTCTCATTCAGTGCTGCTGACTGACTTGGTTCCTCTGGTCTGTGTTGTCAGTGACTATGTAGTGTAAGTAATGTCAAGTCATGTAGGAAACCGTGAGTACCTGGCCACATCTCAGGGGGAAAATAGCCAGAGGATGAATGCAAAGTCCAGACTTCGGTGGAATCTTTCTTTTCTTGATAGCACTTCTGCCAACCTGGCCAACTGCGTGCTCATTTGGGCTAATGAAGTTTTCTGGGTTTAATAGTCCCCATATTACTATCTCTGTATTGCCTAGGGAACAAACTAAGCTGCTGAGTCAAAGAGACTCCTAAGTATAGTGAATTAAGCATGATCGAGGTTGGCTTCTTTCTAACACAAACACAACAAGGATGCAGAACATGGCATCCTTAATGTGGCTTCTGTCTCTGTCTCCAAACCTTGTGCCATTTCCAGCCAATAGGAAGGGCAGGGGAGAGAGAAAAGACAAGTGCATGCCCCTTTTTCTTAAGGGCACACTCTCACTCTGGAGTTAGGATCTATCACTTTCCAGCACCTATCGTGAGCAGAACATAGTCACATGGCCGCACCCAGTTGCAAAAATATCTGGAAATGTAATATTCGCTGGGCAGCCATGGACCCAGCTAAAACTTCAGAGTTTTATTAGTAAGTAAGAATGGATATTGACAGATAATTAGCAGTGTCCGGTAATTCCTCAAACCCACTCCTCCCCCATAGCCTACATCTCCAAATCCATTCAGCAGGGAAATTAAAACCGTTTTTTAGAATGCCACAGTGGAACTGAGCTAAAGACATGGCTAATCAGTAGAAATCTATAGAAATCAGTAGAAAGAAAAGACCGAAAATTCAGAGTGTGGCTTTATTTGTTGTGAATGGTCTATTTTCTTTGTGTATCAGCCAGTCAGTCATAGACCTGGGTGAACATCCAGGGCTATCACCAGCTGGTATATGAACCTTCTCTGACTAATCAGAAGTTATCACAGCACCTGTGCTTGAATCTCTAATCTAAGGTTTATTCTGTACTTCCCACTCTGTTTACATTGTAAGGATAATTTTGAAAACAAAAGTAGAAAAGTCTTGTTTTACTAAATTATCTGCTACTCATCACATTTGATAAGAGAGAAAATAACATGGAAATTGTTTACTCTATATATCATAAGATTTGGTCATAAAATACAGATTGTTCATTCACACATAAAATTGTCATGTATGATATGCTGGATGTAAAGGATCTAAAAATATTTGGAAATTAGGGGTGGAACAATCCTCTCATTTTTGGTAATATTACCTTAGATTCTTCAGAAAAATGTTCTTTACTTAAAATGTATCATTTTTAAAGGACCTGTTGATTTCTTAGTGTGGTTTCTCAATCCTCCAAATTTCTCTGGTGCCCTCTCTATACAGCACATTATTTTCTGTCTTAAAATATAGTTTTTTTCTTTATATGTATGTCTTATCTCCTTATTTTGACTAAATCTCCTTGAAAAGGGTATCCATTTATTATTCTCTGTGTCCCTCAGCAGCCAAACACAATCCCTTCAGTACAGCAGGTGCCCAATAAATACTTGTTAGATGGATGGGTGGATGAAGTAAGCACTCAGAGATTTGGGCTCCATTCACATCACTGCTCAAATGTCACTTCCTCAAAGAGGCTTTCCCTGACCACCCTGTCTAGAATAGCACATGGATCCCCTTATCCTGGGATAGTTTTCTTCATTGTACTCACTGCTGCCAACATGACTTTCATCTGAGTTTAATTGTTCACGTCCATCATTTGCTCTGAAGACAATACTCCATGAGGTAAAGGAGTTTTATATGGCTGTATTCTCAGCCTTTAGTACAGTGACTGGCTCAATAAATATTTATTGAAAAAATTAGTGATTATAATGATATAAGGACAGTTTCATTCATCAGAATTACCTTGAAGGGTTTCATATAAGTATTTTTAAAAAAAAGACTTTGATCAGCCACTTGGGGTGGGGCTTGAGATACCAAAACATTTTCTCAGTTACTTGAACTGCCTTCTAAAGAGTGAAGTTTTGTTTGTTGACGTGTTTGATATTAGCTCATAACAGAATGAGCTGGATAATACAAGTTTAGGGGTGTAAGCTGGGACATAGTTGAATGATTCAGCATAGTAAAGGGGGAGAGGAATCTGAAGCTCCTGTGAGTAATCTGAAAGGAGAAGGGACTAAGGAGGTTGGCCACTGGATCAGACAAGACGAGAAAGAAGCCCTGTTATGGTCTAACCAACAAGTGATTTGTAGAAAATAGAATACCTAATAAAGATTTTAATGGAATGCTATGTGCAACCCTATATGGCATCCCCATGATTCTTCCTGATCCCCAGAAAAACAAAATAAAACAAATAACAAACATTCCCAGTGCTTGGAATTACTATATTTTTATTGGAAACTGGTTAGGGGGTAAGTCCAACTTCTGGGTATATGTGGATTTCAGGAAGTTAGTACCCCTGGCTAAGGGAATGGGGAGATGTCTGACAGTTGTGTGGATTACATGGAACACACCCTAAAGCAGGACAGTCCATCATGTGGGTGTCCTGCTTCCCTATTGTACTGTGAGTTCCTTAGTCTCAGGACATGTATCTCCAACTTTCTTTGAAGATCCCACAAGGAAGTAAGGTGTAAGTGGTCTGTGAATAAGATCCTTCAGTGAATGCTGTTATTGGCTATTTCTTCATGACAAACCACCACCAAATCTCAGTGGCATCCACAGTTTTCACAAAAAGCATTTATTGCTTACATGTCTGCAGACTGACTTGAGAGGCATGTGTCTAGGCTGAGACTGATGGGTGACTCTGCTTCCAGTTGTTGTAGGTCCAGCAGGGCTTGGCTCCGCACAGTGGCATGGACTTTGGTCTGCTTCATGCGGATTTGTTTTGGGGTTCAGGCTGATGGGATGGCATCTACTTGAAGGGAAGCCCTTTTAATCATGATGGTAGAGTTATAAGGAAACAAGCAAAATATAAGGTGACTATTAAAGAGTAGACTTGGAACTGGCACACTCTAAATTTTGCCCACATTCCATTAATTGAAGTATCACAACCTAAGCTCCAAGCCAAGGAGTGGCCTCTGCTTTATGTAGGATGAACATCAAAGATTGTGGATTGTGAGGAATCAGGATCCACATTTCAGTCTACCATGTTAACTGACCAATCATACATGATGCTGAGGAGCTGGGTCAGTTGGTCCATTCCCAGCAGATATTGGTGTGGTCGTGAGTTAAAGGCCTTTGAGGGAGCCCTTTTATTTTTCCTCTTAGCAAAAGGGGCCATTAAAGTTAAAAACCTCATTTTTGTAATAGAATGCACACAACAGTACACATATTGACTTATGTTTTTAGTCAATATGAAGATTTATTGTCCCCAGAGTTAAATAAATCGTGATATTGACCCCATCATAAGCCAATATCTGCCTAATGCATTTTTTTAAAAGTATTTTGTATTCATTTATATTAATAGGACACAAGCGATCACTCACTGTGTTACTTTGTTTTCCCTTCCTTGCTCTTTCTCCTTTGTTATTTTTTCATCTGTCCTGGTAATTAGCTCAGGGTTAACGTGAGAGTCACCAAAATGGTATATGCAATGCAGGAAAGTTAGCCAACAGTGGACACTGCCCCACTGCAGAAAGGTTTGTTTCCATAGAGAACTAGGCCTTCTCTGGTTCTGCATGGTAGGAATGATTCTGTTTTCTATAGCAATTGTTGTCCCTGTGTTCCTCTCCTCTGTGATGTTCCTGTATACAATTTCTTTGGGTCAGTGGGGAAAATAGGGTAAGAGGTAATGCAGAAAGAGACAGTAAGTCAAGGATTTGTCAGTTGTCTTTGTATTGGCTTTTCTGGTTTCTTTTTGTGCTGCTTTATTCTTGGTTTCTTTTTCTTTTTCTTTCTACTTTGTAACTGGCATTTACATTTTCTAGAGGAGTGGAAAAAATATATTTCTTTAATACTGAATTCCATTTATCTCCATAAATTGGTTAGGGTATATGATCTAAAGGACTCAGCTGTTTTTAAAATAGGTTTATTCCTTTCCTTGAAGAGTTAGAAGGAGACTCATTTTGTAGACCTCAGTGAGAGCTCCACATTTGCAGGGTATCATTTCAGATGTGCAGTTTTTGAACAAAGAAATTAAATTTATATGTATCACCTAAATTATTTGGAATTCATGGTTCAGCAGAGTGTGCAGATCCTAATCAAATACATAGTTTGCATGGGAGCAACCACTCTTCTCAATAATAACATGGCAGTTCTATTTACAGCATTGACTAGATGGGAAACTAGGGGGAGAGACTGCTTCAGTGGGAATTTATCCTGGTTGTTTATAGTGGAGCCTGTGTTAAATGAGCAGTTTTACCACAATAAAAATTTTCCAGAGAGGTAATTGAGAGAAGAGCTTTTCAAACAGTTCTCTTTATAAATAACAGAAGGATCCCCCTCCCAAGAATTTTTTAAAATAAATGAATTCTATAACCTCTCCCTCATCTTTCCTTCCATCTAAACTGCTGCCATTGCGCAAGGCCCATAGGTGTTGCTCTCCTCCATGAACCTTTCCAGCTTTTCCTAAATTTGCTATTCCCTCCTCATTTGGACCTCTGCAAAGTATATGGTCTGTGTCACCCAATCAGTGCTTGAGTTAATTCAGGGTTAGTTTTATTTTCCTGTTCTGAATAGCTACTTTATCTCCCTATTAGATTGTATCCTAGAGGAGACCAAAGACAGAGGTTTTCACTTCTTTAAAAATGGGAGCTGGGAAGATGACAATGATGATTGCAGCTAACATTTATTCTAGGTACCATGGACTCTTCTAAGTGTTTTCAATAGATTAACTCATTTAAGCCCTATGACAACCCTAGCAGTTAGGTTCAATTACTATTCCGATCTTACACGGGAAATAGGCACAGAGAAGTTAAGCAACTTGCAAAGGTAAGGGGCAGACCAGCTTTCAAACCATGTTATTGAACTCTAAAGCCCATCTCTTTTATTTATTTATTTATTTTTATTTATTTTATTTTTTACTTTTTTATTTATTTTTTTATTAAGGTATGACTGATATACACTCTTATGAAGGTTTCACTTGAAAAAACAATGTGGTTACTATATTTACCCATATTATTAAGTCCCCACCCATACCTCAATGCAGTCACTGTCCTCGGGTGTCGTAAGAAGCCACAGATTCACTATTTGCCTTCTCTGTGCTGCACTGTTTTCCCCATGATCCCCCCCACACCATGTGTACTAAACAAAATACCCCTCAATCCCCTTCTCCCTCCCTCCCCACCTGCCCTCCCACACCCCTCCCCTTTGGTAACCACTAGTCCCTTCTTGGAGTCTCTGAGTCTGCTGCTATTTTGTTCCCTCAGTTTTGCTTCATTGTTATACTCCACAAATGAGGGAAATCATTTGGCACTTGTCTTTCTCTGCCTGGCTTATTTCACTGAGCATGATATCCGCCAGCTCCATCCATGTTGTTGCAAATGGTAGGATTTGTTTCTTTCTTATGGCTGAATAGTATTCCATTGTGTATAAGTACCACATCTTCTTTATACATTCACTTACTGATGGACACTTAGGTTGCTTCCATATCTTGGCTGTTGTAAAAAGTGCTGCAGTAAACATAGGGGTACATATGTCTTTTTGAATCTGAGAAGTTGTATTCTTTGGATAAATTCCAAGGAGTGGGATTCCCGGGTCAAATGGTATTTGTATTTTTAGGTTTTTGAGGAACCTCCATATTGCTTTCTACAATGGTTGACCTAGCTTACATTCCCACCAGCAGTGTAGGAGGGTTCCCCTTTCTCCACATCCTCGCCAACATTTGTTGTTCTTAGTCTTTTCGATGGTGGCTATCCTTACTGGTGTGAGGTGATATCTCATTGTGGTTTTAATTTGCATTTCCCTGATGATTAGTGATGTGGAACATCTTTTCATGTGTCTGTTGGCCATCTGAATTTCTTCTTTGGGGAATTGTCTCTTCATATCCTGTGCCCATTTTTTAATTGGGTTATTTGCTTTTTGGGTGTTGAGTCTTGTAAATTCTTTATATGTTTTGGATGTTAACCCCTTGTCGGATATGTCATTTACAAATATATTTTCCCATATGATAGGATGCCTTTTTGTTCTGTTGATGGTGTCCTTTGCTGTACAGAAACTTTTTAGTTTGATGTAGTCTCATGAGTTCATTTTTGCTTTTGTTTCCCTTGCTCGAGGAGATGCGTTCAGGAAGAAGTTGCTCATGCTTATATTCAGGAGATTTTTGCCTATGTTGTCTTATAAGAGTTTCATGATTTCATGACTTACATTCAGGTCTTTGATCCATTTTGAGTTTACTTTTGTGTATGGGGTTAAACAATCACCCAGTTTAATTCTTTTGCATGTAGCTGTCCAGTTTTGCCAACACCAGCTGTTGAAGAGGCTGTCATTTTCCCATTGTATGTCCATGGCTCCTTTATCATATATTAATTGACCATATATGGTTGGGTTTATATGGGGGCTCTCTAGTCTGTTCCATTGGTCTATGGGTCTGTGTTTGTGCCAGTACCAAATTGTCTTGATTACTGTGGCTTTGTTGTAGAGCTTGAAGTTGCGGAGCATAATCCCCCCTGCTTTACTCTTCCTTCTCAGGATTGCTTTGGCTATTCGGGGTCTTTTTTGGTTCCATATGAATTTTAGAATGATTTTCTCTAGTTCATTGAAGAATGCTTTTGGTATTTTGATAGGAATTGCTTTGAATCTGTAGATTGCTTTATTCAGGATGGCCATTTTGACAATATTAATTCTTCCTATCCATGAGCACGTGATGTGTTTCCATTTATTGGTATCTTCTTTAATTTCTCTCATGAGTGTCTTGTAGTTTTCAGAGTATAGGTCTTTCACTTCCTTCATTAGGTTTATTCCTAGGTATTTTATTCTTTTTGATGCAACTGTGAATGGAACTGTTTTCCTGATTTCCCTCTCTGCTAGTTCATCATTAGTGTATAGGAATGCCACAGATTTCTGTGTATTAATTTTGTATCCTACATTTTGCTGAATTCAGATATTAGGTCTAGTAGTTTTGGAGCACATTCTCTAGGGTTTTTTATGTATAATATCATGTCATCTGCAAACAGGGGAAGTTTAACTTTTTCCTTGCCAGTCTGGATGCCTTTGATTTCTTTGTGTTGTCTGATTGCCATGGCTAGGACCTCCAGTACTATGTTGAATAGAAGTGGGGAGAGTGGGCAGCCTTGTCTTGTTCCCAATCTTAAAGGAAAAACTTTCAGCTTCTCACTGTTAAGTATGTTGGCTGTGGGTTTGTCATATATGGCCTTTATTATGTTGAGGTACTTGCCCTCTGTGCCCATTTTGTTGAGAGTTTTTATCATGAATGGATGCTGAATTCTGTCAAATGCTTTTTCCGCATCTATGGAGATAATCATGTGGTTTTTGTCCTTTTTGTTGATGTGGTGGATGATGTTGATGGATTTTCGAATGTTGTACCATCCTTGCATCCCTGAAATAAATCATACTTGATCATGATGGATGATCTTTTTGATGTATTTTTGAATTTGGTTTGATAATATTTTGTTGGGTATTTTTGCGTCTATGTTCATTAGGGATATTGGTCTGTAATTTTCTTTTTTTGTGGGGTCTTTGCCTGGTTTTGGTATTAGAGTGATGCTGGCCTCATACAATGAGTTTGGAAGTATTCCCTCTTCTTCTACTCTTTGGAAAACTTTAATGAGGATGGGTATTAGGTCTTCACTAAATGTTTGATTAAAATTCAGCGGTGAAGAGATCTGGTACAGGTGTTTTGTTCTTAGGTAGGTTTTTGATTACCAGTTCAATTTCCTTGCTGGTAATTGGTCTGTTCAGATTTTCTGTTTCTTTATGGGTCAGCCTTGGAAGGTTGTATTTTTCTAGAAAGCTGTTCATTTCTTCTAGGTTATCCAGTTTGTTAACATATAATTTTTCATAGTATTCTCTAATAATTCTTTGTATTTCTGTGGTGCCCATAGTGATTTTTCCTTTCTCATTTCTGATTCTGTTTATGTGAGTAGACTCTCTATTTTTTCTTGATAAGTCTGGCTAGGGGTTTATCTATTTTGTTTATTTTCTCCAAGAACCAGCTCCTTTCATTGATTCTTTCTATTGTTTTATTCTTCTCGATTTTATTTATTTCTGCTTTAATCTTTATTATGTCCCTCCTTCTACTGACTTTGGGCCTCATTTGTTCTTCTTTTTCTAATTTTGTTAATTGTGAGTTTAGACTGCTCATATGGGATTGTTCTTCTTTCCCTAGGTAGGCCTGTATTACAGTATACTTTCCTCTTAGTATTATCTTTGCTGCATCCCACATATTTTGCAGTTTTGAATTATTGTCATTTGTCTCCATATATTACTTGATCTCTGTTTTTATTTGGTCATTGATCCATTGGTTACTTAGGAGCATGTTGTGAAGCCTCCATGTGTTTGTGGGATTTTTCATTTTTTTTGTGTAATTTATTTCTAGTTTCATACCTCTGTGGTCTGAGAAACTGGTTGGTACAATTTCAGTCTTTTTGAATTTACCAAGGCTCTTTTTGTGGCCTAGCATATGATCTATTCTTGAAAATGTTGCACGTGCACATGAGAAGAATG
Source organism: Smutsia gigantea (assembly GCA_032199065.1). Classification (NCBI taxonomy): domain Eukaryota; kingdom Metazoa; phylum Chordata; class Mammalia; order Pholidota; family Manidae; genus Smutsia; species Smutsia gigantea. The sequence goes on along the minus strand of JAVSCE010009486.1, from coordinate 55,110 downwards.
TGTATTCTCCTGCTTTTGGGTGTAGAGTTCTGTAGGTATCTGTTTGGTCCATCTGTTCTATTGTGTTGTTCAGTGCCTCTGTCTCTTTACTTACTTTCTGTCTGGTTGATCTGTCCTTCAGAGTGAGTGGAGTGTTGAAGTCTCCTAGAATGAATGCATTGCATTCTATTTCCCCTTTTAATTCTGTTAGTATTTGTTTCACATATGTAAGTGCTCCTGTTTTGGGCTCATAGATATTTATAATGGTTTTATCTTCATCTCTAGTTTCTATTTCGTTTATCATCTCCTCCACCATATCCAGTCTGCTTTTAATACCCTCCATTGTGCTCTTCAACGATTGGATCTCTGACCAGAGTTCATTCCTGAGTTCTTGAATATCTTTCCATACCTCCATGAGCATGTTAATGATTTTTGTTTTGAACTCCCTTTCAGGGAGAGTCATGAGGTCGTTATCATTTAAGTTTTCTCAGGAGTTATGTTAGTGATTTTACTCTGAACCAGGTTCCTTTGGTGTTTCTCATATTTGTGTATGGTGCCCTCTAGTGCCCAGAAGCTCTACTCCCTGGAGCTGCTCAGCCCCTGAAACAATGTCAGGGGTCGCAGGGGAGTGGTATCAGTGCCTGGGGGAGGAAAGGGCTGTTTCCTGCTTCCTGGCTGCTATGCCTGTCTCCACTGCCTTGAACCAGTGTGCTAATCACACAGGTAGTCCTCTGTGCTTTGCATTTTTAGTTGCTGTAGACAGCTCTTTCCTCTGGCAGGCCTAATGCCAGGGTAGGATTGCCGGTTTGTGAGCCAGGTGGGGCTGGCCGGAAGAAAGGCGCAGTAGGCTGCGTATCATAGAGAGGGTTCTTGGAGCTGTGTAGCCAGCTAGGGAGCTGGAGCACGTGAAGATCATCTAAGGACGAAGATTTCTTTTTCCTACTTAAATAGGAGAGTCTATATGGCAAAGCTCCCAACTTGCTGGGCAGAGTGCACCAGGACAATTTTGTCTACCTGTCCTCTCTCCTGAGCAGTAAGCTCTGTGCACTCCTTGCCCCTTTAGCAGCTCTCTTGCTAAGGGCTTCCTTGTTAGGAAGTCTTTCAGACTGCCTGCCTTTCTTTTGTCCCAGAGCAGCCAGATATGGATTCCTGCTTTCCACAAGCAGCTGGAATCTCAGTCTCTCCAGGAATTCTGCCTGTTTTAGCTTTTCAACCCTGTAACCATGAGAATAACATGCAAGCATCATGAAATGTAGGTTTGTGCTCCCAGAACCAATCTCTGGAGTTAGGTATTCAACAGTCCGAGGTCTCCACTCCCTCCCCTCTCCGTTTTTCTTCCTCCTGCTGGTGAGCTGGGGTGGGGGGAGGGCTTGAGTCCCACCCCAGGCCACAGCTTTGGTATGTAACCCTGTTCTGTGAGGTCTGCTCTTTTCTGCAGGTGTATGCAGTCTGGTGCAGTCCTCTTTCCTGTTGCTCTTTCACAATTAGTTGTATTAATTATATTTTCGTATTATATGCGGTTTTAGGAGGAAGCCTGTGTCTCATTTCTCATGCCACCATCTTTAATTCCTTGAGCCTCTGAAGTTCATCTCTTAATGGCAGTGTTTGTCTCTTTCATGATTATCAGAACAAGCCAAGGATTTCTTGCTTGAACATGGAGGAAAGTAGGATGGAACATGCCCTTCTTGTTCATGTAAGGTATGGGATGGGGTATAAAATAAAATTGGAGCTGGCAGAAAAGAGCAAGACCCAGGGGTCTTTCATAAGATTTCTTCTAGTGCTATCCTCACCTGACTTATTAGGGCACTCAGAGGTGATGGCCTGGGAATTTCAGACGCTATAAAGCAGGGGAGGTATGAACAATCTTCACTCCAGACAGCTTCTACCGTATGAACCCCTGAGCAGGAATGCTGCATCCTGATTTCCACTGTCACACTTTCTGGCTCAGAAGGCAGAATGCTTTACCAAAGAGGACATAGCCTTTCCCAGCCTTATCACACTGAGGTGGCATCAGCTGTGTACCTGAATTGGTGGAGAATAAACCTTCATCTGCACCATCTTGAACTCTGTCTAGCCTGGGAATGGCCACTTTCCTTACAGAAGAATGGGGTGCTCTGTGTACCACTTGGTGCATGTCAGGCAGATTTCAGCTTTTCATCACATTATCATGTAGATTTATGCCACAACTGCTTCACTTTTTTTTCTTTCATAGTATTAAGATAATATCATTAGATCATGCATATTGCTGTCACTGGGGCTAAACACACATCTCTTATTTGGTATTCCAGTGGCTAAATACTTGAAAGATATCAATTTCATTGGTTAATCTATGAGGATAAGGGGGTAGGGCAGGGTAGGGGAGGAAAGAGGTAGAAACATATGTGGGCCCCAGTGAGCCCTTACATGAACTTTCTTGACTCCAGGTTCTGAAAATTGCTCCTCTCCCGTCTTCTCTCCAGCCCTCTCCTTCTCCCTCGCCCCTCCCCACTCCAGTCCTGTTCACCAAGTTGGGGCGGCTGGGTGTCTTATGTCTGCAGACAAATCAGCTGGTTCATGTTCACAGCTGTCAAGCAGATTTTACCCTGTCTATTAGTTCCATGACAGGCAGGGTAGAAAGATTGGCTTAGGGACATTCTCAGCATCCTCCATCCCCAATGGCAAATCATTCCTTCTTCAAAAGCCACCAGATCTAGACTATCACCTTCATCTTCTGTGCTTCTGAATTGTAATTATTAAAGTGGGCAGTTGGCAGCATGGATATGCGCTCTGTTGTTCAGCTATTGGTATTTGGTTTAAATTTAACTTTGGGGTGAAATGAAACCTCTTGATTCTGGCATGTTTTGGTTTTGTTTCATTTTGATTCTTGGTTGGGGATAGGTTGTGGAAACCTTGGAGAGAAGGGGCTGGGAAAAGACACTTCCTCAGGCAACATTTTAAAATGGAATGACTTCATATCCCCTTGTCTGAATGGTTTCATCTGCTTTTCTATTCACATTTAGTTAAAATTTTTAAGGTTTGATTGGGGCTTTTGAGCATCTCCCCCCACCCTAACTTCTTTAAGAGTGGAATTTTTTTTTGTTTCTCATTTCTAATCTCATTTTAGCTCCTAAAGAATGATAAATGTTGCTAATTGAGATACACGTTGATTCTGGAATTCAATTTTTAAGGTTAACCTCAGCATTAAATTCAGTTCTGCTGGGGTGCTCCTCTGCAGCTATTTAACCTTAAAATGCCTATTATAGTGACTTTCAAGGGAGGAAAAGCAAGTTGCCTGGAGATAAGAGGGAAGAGTGGTGATGGAGTGCATAGCAGCAATGTCCTGTAGCTCCCTGTGATTATATGGCATGGGGGTATGTGGGTAAATTTCACTGTTTTACTGAGTAAACTTTTGGGTGGGGGGCAGAGGCAGATCGTGGCCTCGGACACCTCAGATGAAACCTGTGTAGCTGAGATCAACATAGCAGAGATGGCTGAACTGAATCTTGCATGAAATACTGCTGTTTACTACTGTTAGAGTTTATTTCTATGTAAAGCTATTAATAAATGAACTAAGAGCTTACTGAGCTCTACTGTGAGTGATAAGTATTGTGCTGGATCGAGTGGGAGATACAGAACAAATACTAGAATGAATTGCATGAAATAGCTGCTACTGGACCATTTTTACCTACAAAAATGTCAATTTCCTCTAACTCATCCTAGTACAAAGAACATGCACTTACTCAACAAACATTTATTCAATAACAAAGTGTGCAAATTGCCTGGCACGCTGCTTGGTACATAGTAATCACCCAATAAATGGTAGTAGCTCTTTTGATCAATATGTTGCTGCTATGGGCAGTGATTATAGGTTGGAAGTTTCTAATAACCATTCAGTTAACTTTAATCAAGGACCTAAATGTGGTCCTTCTGTTTGGATTGATAGATCAAGTGATCTAAGAACTCATTTTTATCTACCACCCTCCCTCAGATCATCCAGTTACTTGTAGGAGGGAACCAAATTCCCAGGCCAGCTTGACAGCACGGATGGTCTCTGCTCTACCACACTGCAGTGAAACAGGCGGCACTGTGTGTCTGACATCTGGGATAAACTCCAGTGTTTTTTTCAGATCTCCTTGTAATCCAACCTTTTGAGGAATATTAACCTTGCCTCATTTGTGAAATCTTCATTTTACTCTGAGTTTTAATCCATAAATGTTTTCATATAAACTGCAACGTTGAGAATTATAAACTAAATTTGATGGAGATGACAAATTGCAGTTTTGGATGATTATATCTGATATAACAGCTGGAGAAAGAAAGCGGAGACATGAGAGAGGCCAATGAAAAGCTTTCTTTGGCATGGAGAAGCATATTGTCATAATGTTCCCTCCAAATGAATTGTGCCTTTTAGAAAAAGAACCATAGGGATATTTGAAGAAACACAAATATTTTTTGAAAAGTTGAAATAAGCCCTTTTTGTGAGGGAATGTTTTCAGTACCATCAGTTTTCAACCTTCAGAGGTTTTCAGAATAGTTCATTCACTGAGGGGGCAAAAAAGCTTTCAGGGTTCTAAAGCAATTTCCAGAAACACTCCATAGACTTTCCACTCTTTTCATGGGCATTTTTCTGTTCAGAACCAAACTGAGCAGCAAGGGGATTGATGAGCTATCTGATATAAATGGTAAGTCATAACATTCTGAGTCAGTACCCTCCCTGTGTTTTTGAACCCTGAGCAAAAAAAAAAAAAAAAGGCCCTCATGAGATGGGGTGATTATAATTAGGGGACAAGGAAGGAGTACTGTTAGGAGGTACAGTGGGGAAGCCGACAGGGCGGGGCTGGGTCTTATAGAGCCTTTTAGGGATAAAAGGGGTTTGTGCCTCCTCTAGCTCCTGTGAAGTGTCTGACCTTTATATGTAAAGTAGGAGGGATGTAAGAGTACCTACCTTTTATAGTTTTCTTTTTCCCTCAGCTTTATTGAGATGTGATAGGCAAATAAAAATTGTATATATTTAGGTTGTACATTTTTTAAGGTACATAATGTAGTGATTTAATGTATATACACATTGTGAAATGATTACCACAGTTAAGTTAATTAACACAGCTATTACATCACAGTTACCATTTGTGTGTGTGTATGTGGTGAAAACACTTAACACCAACTCTCTAAGCGGATTTCAAGTATACAATACAGTATTACTAACTATAGTTACCATGCTGTACATTAAATCCCCATAACTTGTTCATCTTCTTACTTTATGTTTGTTCACTTTGACCAAGCTCTTCCCAGTTCCTCTACCTGCAGCCCTTGGAACTGCCTTGGAATGAGTTTGACTTTTTTAGATTCCACATACAAGTGTGATCATATAGTATTTGTCTCTGTATGTCTGCGTTATTTCATTTAGCATAATGCCCTTCAGATCCATCCATGCTATAGTAAATAGCAGGATTTCTTTCTTTCTCATGGCTGAATACTATTCTCTCTCTCTCCCTCTCTCTCTCTCTCTCTCTCTCTCTCTCTCTCTCTCTATATATATATATATATATATATATATATATACACACACACACACACACACGCACATATACATATACATGTATATATATGTATATATGTACACACACCCACATTTTCTTCACCTGTTCATGTGTCAGTGGATACTGGACAGTTGTTTTAGATTAAATAGTATGTGCAAAACACTTAGACCTGTGCTCCTTATATAAAGTGTTCAATAAATTACAGATATTAATATTACTGGAGGGTATGGGAGGATTTTAACAGGAGAGTGATATGATCTGATTTGTACTTCAGAAAATGTTGCCCTGGTTGCTTTGTGGAGGCTGTAGGGAGACTAGAGGGGAGGCAGGAGTCCATTTAAGAGGCTACTGCAATATCCAGCTAAGAGATGTTGATAAAATGGACAGGAAGTTAGGAGAAGGGGAGAGATTGTCAGATTTGAGATATTTAGTGGGGGTACACCAATAGGTCTTGCTGGTAGATTGGTTGTGGGTGTGAAAGAAACAAGAGTCAAGGTAATGCTTCACCTTTAGCCTGAGCAGGTGGGTGGATGCTGGTAGAATTTACTAGCCAGGGAATACTTTGGCCAAGAAGTAGTGAAATTACCCTTGTATAAGACAGTTAATGCAGCAAAAAACAGGCAAACTAAAGTGGAGCATCTGCTCTGTTTCTGACGCTGTGCTGGGCCCTCTGGTTGGGGGTCTCATTCACTCCTCACATGAGCCTGTGTGTTATTACTGTCTCCATTGTTCAGAGGAGGAAATTGAGTCCAGCAGACAGTAACTGACCGGCATAGGGCAGCTGGCAAATAAGTGGCAGAACCAGAAAAAGAACCAGAAGCCCTTCCAACATGCTGCAGGGCCTCTACAGTCAAATCATCTGACCTTGAGTGTGGTTGAGGAGTGGGCATGTGGGTAGGGAGCAATGAATGTGCCTGAAGCAGCAAATAAATAAATGAATAAACCATTGGCAGAATTGTCACTTCTTTAGCCACAGTTATAGCCTTGGTTAGAATAGGGCAAGCTGTATAACGATCCTGGATGCTTTTTAACTTGCCCGCAAGGCTTTCTGCTCAGTATTTCATAGGATTGCATTGGTATCTTTGAGCATTTAAAAAAAATGGTATGAAGCCATCTGAACACTCAAACACTTTTCAGGAGGTCAGGCAGTTTCCTTTTTGAAGAGTGTGTTTTTGGGGTGATTTAAATGCAGAACTACATGGAGACAAAGGGTCACCTATGATGACTTCTCATGAGAGCCTCCTGTAGGTTCTGATGTGTATGACAAAAGCATTTTGAAAATACAATATGAATTAGTGTATTGTAGTCTGCGGCTCATTGATATTTCATTCAAAGCATAGAGCTACAGTGTAGAGTCCTAATTTAAGCAGATGCTGTAAATGGGTTTGAATTACAGATATTGGAGATTCTAGACCTATACTGACTGGTACCAGTAAGTCTGCTCTCAAGTCTCTGTAGTTCAGTTCTTTCAGAAATACTCTCCCTGAGTCACATTTTAATGTAATGTTCCTAGCATGTAGTAAAGGTATATAACCTGAATTGCTTAGGTAGTATATGTCTGTATACAACTCAAACTAGTTTGAGCCCAAAGGTAACTTAATTGGCTCAGGTAACTGGAAGGTCCAGGGATAACTCTTTCAAGTACAGCTTGTGTTATACTCAATAACACCATCAGGAATCTGTCCTTTTCCATCTTCCTTCCTTCTGGTTGACTCCAGTCTCAAGAATGTTTCCCCCAGTACAGTGGCAAAGACTGCCAGCAACTCCAGGCTTTCATTCTATCAACTTAGTAACTCAGTGAAAAGAGAAGTCCTCTTTTTCAGTAGTTCGCCAGTGAGTTGCGTCAGTCTAGGGGGGCACTTTTTTCTAACTTACCCACTAGAGGTATGTCTTTTTCTAATTCTTAAGAAGGCACTTCTGGCCCACAAGAGATTGAAACGGGTAAGAATGGAAGGAGTCAGATCATTTAGGAGTCTCTTACTGTGCTGTAAGACAGGATTAGACCATGAGTAATGGAGATGGAGAGGAGGAGATGGATTTAGGATATGTTAACTGAATTAAGAGCATTTATTCAGCAAACAGATGAGTGTCTACTCTGAGACAGTCCCGAATGCTAAAGCAAGAGAGACAACAGTGAAAAAGACAAGCTCCCATGTCTGTGAGTTAGAAAGATGTGTAATAGGTTAAGTCCCAAACACAAGGGAAGTGCTTTAATAGAGGTGTGAACAAAGTGCTATGAGAGTCCAGAGCAAAGAGTGATTAAGTCTTCCAGGAAGAGTCAGGAGACTTAAGGCAGGTGGTGGTATTTGAGTTGGGTCCTGAAGTAAAGTAGGAGCATGCCAGGTAGAGAAAAATGTAAAAGAACTTCAATGGAAACAGCATGTGCTAATAATGCATGAATGCGTGAATGTGAGGCAAGTGGTGTAGGTGGAGTCAGACTGGGAAGGACCTTGAACGCCTCTTTGTAGACTGGGTTTCAATGTAGGAATATTGAATCTGTGGTACATTAATCCATGGGTAGAAATATGTCAATTAGAACATGTTTCAGCATTTATTCCTGTAGTTCAATTTCAAACTTCATTGTACCTAAGAATTACTGTATAGCATCTTTAGGGATTTTGCCATAGTAAATTTTGCTATGTGTGATTTTCTCATATTAGGTTCTAAACTCTCTTGACTTAAGATGCTATTTCATTGTATTGAAGATGCTGTCTGATTTAGTACTGGAAGTTGCCTAGTACATTCTCAAAGTGCTCTAGAAAGCTCAGTGTACCAGTTAGAATTTTTTTACATACACGCAAAATAAACCTCAGCTCTATTTGGCCTAAACAGTAAAGGGGATTAATTGCTGCACATAGCCGAGAAGTCTAGCATGAACTCAAGCTTCAGTCTGTAGTTCATTCAGGGCTCTGACTCTCCTCTTATCTCAGCTCTGTCCTTTTTTTGGCTTGGACGTCATTCTTAGTTCTTTCTCAAACTGGTTCCTCTCTTGACTGCAAGAGAGCAGACTGCCATGACTGGAGCTGCCTACTTCCTAACTGACATCCCTGGAAGAGGGAAAGTCCCCTCCCTTTCAAACAAGCATTAAACAAGAATCCTGTACTTCACCCTGATTGGATTATCCCAGGGCCCTGGCCCATCTGGTTTAGACCTGGGTTGACAATGTCCAGAGAGAGAAAATGACCAGGATAGCCTGAAACAGAGTCCTGGAGGTGGGGGCCTGGGCAGTCCTCTTAGATTTCTATATTAGGAGTATAGAATAGATGTTATGGAGATCATCACAGGGTCCATCAAAGTCATATTAAAAAAAAAAACAACAACAACAAAAAAACAGAACACCAATTTATTTAGATAATTGGGGAAAGTATCATGGCACATGTTATGTAAGGAGGGAAAGTTGAAAATTTGGTGGACAGATGTGTATGTGGGATGGTATTGAGGAAACATGTTCATTAAGCAGTTTTGTGTGAACTAAGTAAAGGTCGGGATGAAGATAGCTTTTAAACTAGTTAGGAAGAAAAAGTTTCCCAAACAAATTAGTAAATAAGATTGTAGAAAGGTTGAGATTATGATAGAAAATTCTTTGCAAATGAATTCTTTGCATATTGAAAGATGCCTTTATGTATAAGTGACATGTGTCATACACAAACAGTCAGTAAATGTACATCAAGGCATGATTTTCCAGTTTTACTTGACATAGAGTTAACCTAGTTCCAAATGCAGTCTTATCTGAAAAATCTCAACTACATTTCTGTTCAAATACTCTGTTAAGCAGAATTTTGGTCCTTTCAAAGTCCTCCCCTTAGTGGCTGAGATCAGTAAGCTTTCTGTGTAAAACCTGGGCTGTACCCTACTCCTTGCCAGATGCTGAGGGAGGACCTGAGGTGATTCTGTGGTCATCTAGATGGCTTTGGCTCAGTTTCGTGCTCTGCCGCTGGCCAGCTGGGTGACGTGGGGCAATTTATTTGGCCCTGCTGAAGCTCATCTTCCTCATTTGGAGGGTCACAATAATGATTACCTACAATAGCATGGTCAAAAGGATGAAATGTGGCAGCGTTTGTAAAATGCCTGGCACAAAAAGGTGCTCAATGAAAGTTAGCTGACATTAATATTGAAAACTCATTCGTGAGAAGTCCTCAGGCCAGATCCTCTTCTCTTGATGGTTCCAAGCACAGTTTATCTGTTCTGCTGTGACCCATGAAATGAACAAAGAACTCGTTCCTAATTTTGCATCTCTCAAGCTAGATTTTGAGTCAAAAGGTGGGTGCTGAAGATAAAATGGTGTTTGGGTAGGTGGGTGGTGGTGGAGTTCCCACCTGTGGATTCAGGTATTCATGCATTCTCTCCATCAGTGGACAACAGGGTGCTTAAAATTGTAGTAAACAGATGTCCATGTTTTGTCTCTTCTTCTTCTCCCCCAAATATCATTTGCCTTTGTTTCTTTGGTTTTTCAACGGGAACTCGAGATCTTTTTGAGCTGTTGTAGGTCCAGTGCCAAGATGCTCAGGCCCTGGGTTTCCCAGCCTAATCGTGGAGGCACAGTTCCCTATATTTGAGCCCTACCCCTCCACACCAAAGACTGCCTGAGAGAGTGGTGGTCTTACTGTTCTCCCAGTGTTTTAGGAATGACCCTGCCTAGGCACATGTAGAGAGGCAGAGATGCTGTTAAACTCCCTGCTTCCTGGGATATATGTGCCTGAGCTGTTGCCAGAAACTTAATGGTGTTTCAGTGCATTTTTGTGTGTGGGTGAGAATCCATTTTCCAGCAGCGCTGATGGAGGGCACTCATCCCCACTCTCTATGATGAAAAGCTAGCTGACGATTCAAACGCAAGGTTCATTCTGGAAAACACAGTGGTTGTTTCTCCTCCCCTGTCCTCCTCCACTCGGTATCTGCTCTTTAATCTTTCGCCTGGAAAATAAAAAATCTAATATACTGTAACTAGGATGTTTTTCAAAGCTAGGAACACTTCCAAACAAGTTTAAATATAAATGAAATTGGTTTCCAAATGTCTTGTTAAAAAAAACGCAGATGTTTTATATTTATTATATCATTTTTGTTTTATCACCTTGCAAAATTTTACAGCATGGAATTTTATTTAATGCAGTGGCATTTGAACAGCAATATTAGGCAGCTGTATTTGTTTCATATTTGGGGACTCTTTTTTTCCTCTTTGGCAGGATATTAAAACTGAAACTAATGTAACCTGGTGTTTTGGGAAATGTGGAGGAGGCATTTTGCTTATTGGTAATTGAAAACAACAACCATCTCCCCTCCAAACGCACCTCTCACAAAATACGCTTTATTGCTTAGATAAGTGATTATATTTTTTCAGAATGCTAGGAAGTTCAAACGGAGCCACTTTAAGGAAGACTTGGCTTCTCAAGTGCAGGGACTATGTCTCTTGACTTTCGTTGCACAGTGCCAGGGAGGCCCTAATAAATCCTGCTGCTGAGTCTTTGCTTTTGCTGGTTTAGGACTTTGTAAGGACATATGGCACAGATACAGATGACAATACAGCTAAGAAACAGAACTATTTTCATGGAATAAATAAGCCAAGTTCCATTTCCCCCCTAATTTGTACCTCTTAGCTTCCCTTCCACCTCCTTTTAATTTGCTTTTTCAACATGTTCAGCTGGTGCCTTTAATGAGGGTATCAGCTGGATGTTCACAGCTGAAAACATGCCAGCTCTTTTTCTTCCCTTTTTTTTTTTAAAAATAAAATTTTCCTTCTACAGGCATAGACAGGTTTCTAGTTCTCTCCGAACTAAACCCCAGACTCTGCCGGCTCTCATACACTCCAGGTCACAGCAAAATCCCCTATTAATTAAACTGAAATTATATCTGAAATAAGTCACTCGGTGAGAGAAACCTACTGTGGCATTTTTCTAAAGATGTTTGCAATAATTAATGAAACGTTGGTGACTGGTGACATTTTTGATAACTCTTAGAGTGCCAGAAGAAGTTGATATGTAAATAATCTCCATGTATTCTAGAGCAAGAAGTCAGAAGATCCAGTAAGGGCTGAATAATTATTTTTGTTTTTCCTAAAAATCTTGTTGCTTTTTTGGGGCTGTAGGGGTGGGGAGATTAGGGTGGTGAAAGATATTCTTTGAAGAGAAATTCATGGAGGTCAGGGGTTGGCAAACTATGGCCCACCAAATCTAGCCGAAAGCCTGTTTTTATAAAAGTTTTATTGGAACACAGCTACAACCACTGTTTATGTTTTGGCTGTTGGCCCCTTTTGCAGTACACTGACAAAACTGAGTAGTTTCCACAGAGACTGCTCAGTGATTCATGATCTTAAAGTATTTACTATCTGACTCTTTACATAGAAAATTTGCCAGCCCTTGGTACAGGTGATGACCTCACAAGAGTCTGGTTAAGTAGCAATCATTTTGTATTAATTAGAAAACCAGACCTACTCACAATGGAATGACATGAGGATCAGGAAAAAACACATGTACAATGCGCATCACTGCTCCCATTCTTTTCTCCTTGGCAGACATTACAAAATTGTGAATCAATCATGGCAGATTATGTTGAACCCAGATCTGGTTTCAGAATCTTTCTTGAAACAATTTCTAGGCAGCCATTGCCCATGGACCACAGATGTCATGGCAGATAAACTCATTTTCCATCCCTGTATGGAAATTTCCCATCACAGTCTTTCTCCTGTCTAAGATATCTCTGTCCAAAGTTATCATCACAGTCACTCAAAGGTTAGACAGTGGTTCTAAACCTGGTGGGAGATCATAGAGTTTCTTCAAGGTATCACGAGTCTACAAGGGCACCGAGCATTGTAAAGATGAAAGAAAAAATGCTTCCCATGTTCCTTCAATAAATATCACTGGAGGAGGCTCAGCCTGCTATGAATCAGGCTCTATCCTGGACATTGGGGATTCAGTGGAGGAATAAAACATACAAAGTCTCAGCTCTTCAAGGAGCAAATGGCCTAGTGTAGGGGCAAATGATAGAAACGAAAATATAGAATATACTGGCAGGTGGTGCTCATAGTCACAAATGAACCACCATGGCAGGGTGAAGAGATCAAGAGTGAGTGTGTGGGAATGTTCTTTTAAGTGGCAGGATCAAGGAAGACCTTCCTAGGGTGTTGACATTGAGAAGAGAGGGAAGAGAAGTGAGGGGGAAGTCCTGTGGATGCTGAGGGACGGGCACTTATGACAGAGGGAGCAGAGACTGGCAACGGGCCGGTGCTGGCAGTGTGCAGGAATATCAGGGTGCAGTGAGTGACTGTTGCAGGGAGAAAGGAAGGGAGGTGGCAGGAACTTAACTTCTGTGGCCACGGGGTGCAGCACAATGGCTGAGACTTTTTCCTCACCCCTTGTACTTATTCAGCCCTCTGGAGAAGGCAGGACCACCTTGCCCATTTTACAGAGAGTAGACTACAGCAAGCCACTCAGCAAAGTGATGCATCCCAGGTCGCACAGCTGAGACTAGAGCCCAAGGTCCTGACTTCCAGACTGTGCTTTTTTTGTTTGTTTGTTTTTGTTTTTCATGGATTTCTATTTCTTATTGAGGAATCTGTCCTAAGGCAGAATATGATGAAAATGTTCCATGCCCCCTTGAATGTGGGCTGGACTTAGTGTCTTGCTTCAAAATAATAAACTAGAAAGGAGAAAATAGTGAGTTTGCAGTGGACAGTCCTGATAGACATTACCACCTTAACCATGTGATCAAGGCGGACATCCCCAGTGGTGTCATGCGGATGTGTACATATCTAATACCTCCTGATACGATGGGATGAGACAGTTACTTCCCCTCTGTGATATTCTTCCCCAACCTAAAACCTCTCCCTCCTCATGAGAAAAACATTAGACAAGCCTAATTGAGGGACAGTTTATAAAATACCTGAGCAGTACTCAGAAGTGTCAAGGTCATGAAAAGCCAGGAAAGACTGAGAAACTGATGTAGATGAGAGGAGACTAAATTGACTAAATGCAGGGAGTTATCCACAATTCGATCTTGGAACAGAAAAAGAATGTTAATGGAAAAAGTAGTGAAATCTAAATAAAGCCTTAAGTTTAGTTAATAGAAAAATAAATAACAAACATCATGTATTGATACATTTCATTTATTCTCCGTAGTGGGCGCCGGGGTGGGAAGCTCCATGGGCCATGGGCACTTTGGGGATGGCCCTAAGCCACAGTGACCTGCAGTGTCCCTGGGAGGCTGCTGTAGGCTCATCTCCGTCTCTGCCATTGTGGTTTGTTTCCCTGGACAGTGGCCCTTATTTTGGGAGAAGCTTCGCACCTCCAACGCACTTTCAAACCCCTGATGGATGGGTTTTAATGTCTGTAGGGTGACATACCACAGGACTTCTCTTCTCCTTCCAGCAGTCCTCTGCTTCTAGAAAGCAGAGAGCAAGTAAAAGGATATAATTAATGCATGGGGCCTGAGGGAGTTAAATATCCTTAAGACTTTTTAGCACAAATGGTTGACAGAAGCAGCCCTTAATTACTCCATCCAGCTTGCTGGTCCGCAGTGCCTCAGACAGTGGGCCCTTGTTTCCGAGGCCGTCGGTGGATATGTGTGGGAGCAGGAGGCACCAGGAGGAGAGGGGCCTCCTGAGCTTGGGCCCCAGTGACAGGTTTTAGAAACAGACCTTCCCTACCCACACTTCACTATGAAGGCTGGCGCTTGCCAGTCTTTGGAAGCTTCAGTTAGTCATGTCAAGCAGGCTCTTTGGGGGAGTTAAGGAGGGGAGAGTTGTTATCTTTTAAAACTACCACAGTCTTGTATATGGTTCTGCTGAATGAATGGTTTATTGTTGAAGGAACTGAAAGCAATTACCTGATAGAAAGGTGGTTTTTCCATAAAGGGAAACTCGGGGCCATTCCCAATCACTGTCTTTTCATCTGTCTCCATTTCCTCAAGGACCTGAGAGAGCCACTCAGCTAGCAGGTGCCACCGCCCCAGGTGGCCAGTCGTGGCCTACACTTCCTGTGTGCACCACTCGGAAGCCCTGCTTTTCAGCTTTCTCATGAGCCGCTGTGGAGAGCAGTAGCCGTGCCCTCCCCAGAAGCTCCCTGGAGCTGGGCAGTATCACGGAGGTGTGAGGGCCTGTTGGTTCACCTCTCAGTCTCCCCACCATTGGCTGGGCAGCTCCAAGAGCAGTGATGGAGAAGCCTGAGTGCATCTCGCCTGAACACCTGGCCTGGGCGCCTACACTGGTACCCCCAGAGGGCTCAGGTCAGCAAGCGACCTCCTCAGGTGCAGCCTGCCCTCCTTCATCTTCCTCAGCACGGAGACATGGGCTGACTTTATTCATTCCCTGTGCTTCCGTTCGTTCATTCATTCGTTCGTTCATTCATTCAGGGAGAGGCAGTGAGGCTTTGGACCCGTAGACTTGAGATCCATTCCTGGCCTTTCCACTTACTTGCTAGGTGACTTTGAAGAAGTTACTTAACCTCTCTGAGCTTTGTTTGTAAAATGAGGATGAGAAAACCTATTTTTGTAATTTCTGTGAAATTTACATGGTCTAAAGCAGAGTTTCTCAGCACCGCTGACATTTGGGGTGGAGTGCTCTTTGTCGTGGGGCCGCCCTGTGTGTCGTAGCACATTTAGCAGCAGCCATGGCCTCTGCCCACTAGATGCCAGTGACTCCTTTGTCCTCAGTATAATGACCAAAAATGTTTCAATATATTGCCAAATGTCCCTGGGGTGGAGAAGGGGACAAATTGTCCCTTGTTGAGAATCACTGGCCTAAAGAATGGAATGCAGATTGCTTGATTTATGACAATTAGGAAGAGGCTGGTTGACTCAACTCCTTCAATCAGCCTAGATGCTTTTCCCTAGATGCGATGGGGCTTAGCAAGGAAATATAAATGGCAGAATTCCTGCTTTCCAGACATTTTAGCATCAAAGTAGAAAGAAAGGACAAAGTCAGATGATAAGATACTTAACAATGCAAATTATGGTTAGGATACTGATCCCTTAAAACCATGGCATTGATTGCCAAGATTGCTGGGTAGAGGAGTGAGAGTTCAGAAGCAGCCCAGTGATGGGAGAGACACTTCAAGTTCTGTTGTGCTGGTGACCTGGCTGTTCAGGAACTCCAAACAATGCTGGTCTCTGAGTCTTAAGGGACAGGCTCAGACACTCATTCAAAGGCAGGTATAGACCCGGCAACTCTTAACTAGATTAGACATTCTACAATCATGAAAAAAAAAAAGACTACTTTCATTAAATGAAAATGTCTCCTGATACAGAGGCAAAACATTACAAAATTAAATACACACTCTTTGATTTGCGTATTTTTGTGGGCTCTTTCCCTGCAGGTTTGACAGTTATTTTTATCTAATTGTCTCCAACGCTTTCCTCTTTTCTTTCTTTATATAACCAGTAGGGATGAGAATACTGATATTTCTGGTTTTCCATGAAAATAAAAATATTACCATGAAAAGTAGAGTTAAAAAGTGAGGCAAAAGGATGTATAGACTGTAGACTTCAGAGTTAGCAGGGATGTAGTGATCATCTTTAACTCCCTGGTTTTAATGAGGAAAACCAAGGCCCCCAGTAACTTGGCCAGGGTCACCCAGCTCATTAGGGTTAGGAGTCTTCAACCCAGGACTCCTGACTCAGTCTGTCTCTCACACCTCAAACCTTCCTTTTCAGATCTGCTTTCAGTTATTTCAAGGGAGAGCTAAGGCTCTTGAATTTTTCATTTTGGCTTTGCTTTTCTTATTTAATCACTGAAGGAAAAACCCATGAAATACTAGCCAATTTCCTTATGATCTCAAGATAAGTGTTTTTTTTGTTGTAAAATATACATAAAATAACATTTGCCATTTTAACCATTTTTATGTGTACAGTTCAGTGGCATGAGGTGCATTCACCTTGTTACGCAGCCATCACCATCGTCCACCTCCAGAACTTTTTCATCTTCCCAAACTGAAACTCTGTACCCATTAAACTGCTCCCGACACTCCCTCCCCTCAGTCTCTAACATCTACTGCTCTACTTTCTGTTTCTATAATTTTGGCTATTCTAGGTTTTTCATGTAAGTGGAATCATACAATATTTTTTCCTTTATTGTGTTTAAGTTCTTTGGTGTGCCAGTCTTAAGTTTCCATTCTAAACCCCATGGTTGTAAATGAGTCTTCTGATATTTCCCTCCCACCGTTGAATTATTTTCTCTTATTTGCTAGCTTATATCTCTCTCATGATACTTTTGTGGGGTGAAAAAGCAGACACAGGTCAGAAAACACGGGGGAGTTTGATGTCCTGATTGGGAGTGGAATAGAACCTTCCTGTACTTGCACGGACAGGAGGGCTGTGGAACCTGCACTACTTGCGGTGAGCTGATCCCCCTTCAGGTCTCCAGTAACCACCACAGTCTAACTAAATCCCTTCCTGCTGGAAGAAAATTTGAGTTGAATTATGAGTTTAGATGCTGCTTAGTGTTCTTAATTTCTTTTATTTTTTTAATTGTGGCTTTTCTATCATTTCATACATGGTCTTTTAGGTCTTTCTGTGGCAGTCTTTCTTAAGTATTAAAAGCAAGTTCTTTGGTGTGCCAGTCTTTTGGTACATCCAACAGAGGATTGTCTTTTGAGCACCTGGCAGGTTTATTTAAGTTTGAGGAGTCTAAATAGTTGAAATTTTTAGTTTTTCTAGATCCTGTAAATGTGCCAAATAACTGCCAAAGTCATCAAGATAGCTAAGGATTTAACTTGTTAGGTTTGTCACATTTGTTCAGGGTTAGCCTGAATCTAACTTGGTACAATCTGGCAGGTTAAGCGTCACCTCAGAGACCTGAATGGTGGTTGTTTCCTCTCTCTCTGGGCAGGCTTGCACAGGCTGCCCTTATTAAACCACAGGGAAGACAGTCCTGTCCCTGGTGCTCCTGGGATACCCTTTGCTTTGTGGTGTGTGTGTTTCATGGCCCCAGACAGGAGAGTTTGCAAATCACAGGTGGCTGTCCTGTGGGAACATTTGGCTGCATGCATTATGCTCCATATTTTGAAAATGGACTGCTTTGCCAGCTGGAAAAGCCAAGAGGCACATTCCTTCAGCCAAGGCTGTGGTTGCTCCTTCATGGGCCATAAATGCTCTAAAATCTCACGTCTCAAAATGGAGCTACGAGATTTCTGTTGCTCTTGGGGAGACCCAGCCCAGGGCTTTGCCACTAACCAAGGTGCAGGCCTTTTAGCTGGCAACATCATGTTTTAAATATTATGCATAGCCACTATGGAAAGCAGTATGGAGGTTCCTCAAAAAACTAAAAATAAAAATACGGTAAGACCCAGGAATTCCACTTCTAGAAATTTACCCAAAGAAAACAAAATATCTGATTCAAAAAGGTATATATTCAGAAAGGTTTATTGCAGCACTATTTACAATAGCTAAGATATGGAAGCAACCAAAGTGTCCATCAGTAGATGAGTAAAGAAAATGTGGTACATATACACAATGGAATATAATTCAGCCATAAAACAGAAAGAAATCCTGCCATTTGCAACAATATGGATGGACTAAGAGGGTATTATGCTCAGTGAAATAAGCCAGGTGGAGAAAGGCAAATACCATATGATTTCACTTACATGTGGAGTCTAAAGACAAAACAAAATGAACAAAACAGCAATATATTCATAGACACTGAGAAGTGACTGGTGATTGCCACAGGGGAGGGTTTGGGGTGGGTGGGTGACATAGGTGAAGGGGATAAAGAGGCACAAAATCTCAATCATAATATAAATTAGTCATGGGGGTGAAAGTACAGCATAGAGAATATACTCAGTGGTTCTATAAGTTCTATAACATCTTTCTATGTTGACGGATAATAACTACACTAGTTGGGGCAAGCATTTAATAATGTAAATAACTGTTGAATCACTATGTTGTATACCTGAAACCAATATGATATATATCAACTATACTTTAATAAAAAATCAAACAAAACAAAACCAAATAATTACATTAAAGTAAATAAATATCATGCCTAGGCTTTGAGATTCAATGTCAGAGGTTTTCAATCCTGGTTGCACATCATTGGAATCATGCGAAGAGCTTTAGAAACTGCCATCTGGGAGATTCTGATCTAATTGGTCTGGGTTGGGGGAATTCAGGGCAGGTGACTGTCATGTGTAGCCATGTTTGAAAACCACTGTTTGAAATCCTCGGACCTATTTCAGAGCAAGCCATGTCTGCCTCTTGTCTGTGGTGAAGGATTATGTGATGATGATGACAATGATGTTGCTGATTGGAGCTAAATATTTACTGAAACATCCTGTGTGCCACATTGTGTCATGAGCACTTTTACACGCCACACCTCAGCAGCAGCCCTGTGAAGCAGATAATATTGCCCTTATTTGAGGGTGTGGAAGCTGAGGCACAGAGAAGTTAATTCACTGTCCTACAATCACCCAGCCAGAACCCGTCAGACTCCAGGCAGATAAAATGCTGTAGCTGCTGAACTGACGAAGGGCAACTGGGCTGTAGGCTGGGTGCCTCGCTCTGAAGCCCCTCCAAGGTGGAGAAACCCTCAGATGCATCTGTTGCACTGCTGTCTCATGGATATGGACCTCGCCAGGCACATGGTGGGAACATCAGAATGTGGGACACCTCCTGACAAGTCTTGAGATCCACGGGCGTCTCTCCCATGCCCATGTGGGTAGCCACTGCCAGATGGAAATACCTGCAGTGACTTCTGTACTTAAATGAAGTGCCTTTAGGAGGAAACATTAGGGAGTGATTGAAAGCGAGGACAATAATGCTGAGGTCTTTTCCTGATGCTGCATTAATAGGAGAATGTGGGAACACAGCCAGTTCCCCTTAACTCTTGCTTGGCTCTGCTGTGGCTGCTTCTCGGCGTATCAGGCTGGATTTTGCAAGCCAGTTTGTCTTTGGGGATCTCTGCACGTTGGAAGCCACTGGGCTGTCCAAAATGCCAAGCATTTTTCCTATGGAAACGTGCTCCATGTTGTTCTTATTAATGTCCTGCCTTCTCTTGCTGTCTTCCTGGACAGTTTTCATTTGCTTCTGCTTCTTGTTGCTTTTTTTCTTAGTCCAGGTCCACCTCCTCTTGCCCACCTAGAGCTCTTCTCTAGGTAGCCTGCATCTTCCTGCTCTGCCTCATGACTCCTCCGGGCCTATTGGCTCTCATCTTCCAAATCCCTCCTCTGAGCCCACTTTTCCTGTAAAGTCTATGTGAATATGATACGTGCCACTGCTTCCCTCCAAACCTTAGCAGTGCAGGCAGGAACAGACTCACTAATGATACGGTCAGTTCTTCACCATCTTCAAGCTAATTGTCATCTGGTGTGTTTTTTGTGGTGGGTTTTCATTTTTTAGTTTATTCAGTTATTTGTTTATTTGGGATCTAAACTTGGATGGGGGGAATATCTGCCTCCTTACTCTGCCTCGGAAACTGTGCTTCCGCTTGCTCAGCACTAATTAGTGTGAAGCCAGTGACTTATATTGGGGATCTTTACATTCATGGTACAGACATTGGATGCTTAGGTCTTAAAAACAATTAGCATTCTCTTGTAGCTACCTCTTCATCTTGTGGTCTGTGGATTTTTCTAAGTCATTCACTTATTCTATCAATTTCATTTATCAAACTGCTTTGGTACTTGTAGATGACTGAGGAAAGTGCAGCCCAGATTAATCAAGTCAGCTGTGGGCAGTGATGCCTGTGAAAGGGGGTGTCAAGCAGAAAGTTCAACTCTAGGCACACTTGGGTTTTGAGGTCAAATGGGGCTCTCATTTATCTATGCCAGCTTCGTTGCCCTCTGCCCTCTCCCAAGTGCTCTTTGCCCTCACCCAGTAAGCTAATTTGCATTTGAAAAAGAGCAGCAATTGTGGCAGCCCTGTGACTTCTCGGGAGAAGCCAGCTTGGAAAGAAGATGGAGAAGTCAGGTGAGGTTCTGGGAGCCGGCAGTGAAGGCCAGGGGCTAGATCTCCTTCCCCGGCTGAAAGTATTTCTCAGGAAGTCAGCAGCAAGGATCTTGGTGAGAGAGGGAGGCAAGGAAAGGGTGAAAGGAAACAGGGCATAAGAAAGGAGGATTTCACAAAGGAAAGTTGCTGATTCTGTCTGTGATCAATCACACTTAACAAAGAGGCCAGTGACACAGGGCCTTGTTCCTCCCAGAACATCACCATTCTGCCGTTCAAAGCCTATCAGAAGATGCTGACATTAATTTAAATGAATGTCCCTATTCATGCTAGCAGCTTTTCCCAACATGGATGGAGTTGACGGACTGATGGCAGTGATTTTTTTTTCTTCAAATTTCTTTGATTTGGTCCTGGGTGGTAGGAACCACCTTCACAAGAGGCACACATTTTCCTAGATGTGTCCCCCAAAATGTCAACCTCAACTATAAAGTTGAAAAAGACATTTCACATACATAAAATATGTAATTAAAATGATGAATTATTGTAAGATAGAATATTAGCCTTGTGACATTTTAATCTGAACTCGAGAGAGAGGGAGAAAGAGCGCAATCTGAAGCGCTCAATTAAATTTAGAATTTCCCCCCTCCATTGTTATGAATAAATAGAAAAGATTCTGTAGCAGTCGGTGGAATTATTAATTGCGACTAGTGTAGAAGGCGCATGCACCATATCATGAAATGGAATATCATTGTTAGTGACTATATTTCTTGGTAATTAAGGCCCAGACTAATGATGCAAGTTTCTCCAGCATGATTTTCATCTGATTATGAGGCTGCTTCATTAAGAGCACTCAGCCTAACGAGCTGTAGCTGTAATAAAGTAATTTTCTGTCTTGTGCTCTGATTGATAAAGAGTTTCTATAGCTAAAAGGAATTGAAAATATAATTATAATTAGAAATGGTTGAATAAAGTTATTACAGGATTGCTGAAGGGTAGTGCAATTGACACCATAATGTTTTTTTGGAAGTGAGCATCTTAAAATTAGACTTTATAAAGCAACAAAACTTCTTTGCTAATAACTGGGCTGAATGTTGCTGCTTCCATAAAATGAACATTTAGATGAAAGGAAAATGAGACTTTCCCACATTGTTCTCGACAAGAAAAACATATGCAAGAAGAATGCCATTGCCTTTCTTCCCAGCATTCTTCCCTTGTGAAGTAAAGCTTATGAACATAGTTTTTACTCCATTTATAATAATTTTCCTTCTGCCATATGTTGGAAAAAGATCTTTTTGATTAAACTGATGTCTTTTTGAGCATACAGTATAATTTTGGAGTTTCCCCTTGCCAATGTGCAAAGAGTTATGCTGTCTTTTTTTATGTATTTATATTTATGAAGCCGTGGGTTTCATATAATTTTTCAAATTGTATAGAGGGTTTTTTTTTCCTGTCTTTGTCATGCATCAGTTGATATCAGAATATAACTGGGGAGGATACAAGATTCTACCCCCCTCCCATGGGAAATGCTAATCAACTTTTTATCCTAGAAACCTTATTTCTTTTTATGATGTTCACATTTATAAACCATGAACACTCCGTTAGAGCAGTCCTTGGTGTTTATGTCATTGAATATGTCTGCAGTATTGACATATAAATCTATGGCAGTGGTTTTATTTAGAATTAGCTGATATACTTTGTGCTCCAAATTAGTTTCACATATTTAATTTAGTCTCTTTTGTCCCATTTTAGCTCCCTGCACTGCATGAAAAGCATGCATGTACTTTAAAGCTGTATGGCTATGTAAATTATTTTATGCAAACTCACCCAGATATTATTGAATCTGGGCTGAACTGAGAAGTGGATCTTCCTGGATCTACACTTTTGACTGTTTATTTCAAAGCCACCATTTTTACATTGATTCTGACAATTGAAAAGACTTTAAGAATTTTTGAGAATTATTTCTATCGTATTATAGGGTAATAAGAGCATGTTATTGGAATACCATTAGTAAGATTAGAGAGGGAAAAACGAGCAGAATTTTATTGGTTGTTCATTGAAAATGTTAGCTGTGATTAGTTACATAATCCTACATTAACCTGTAAATTAAAATTCCTTGGTGCAATTTGATGGCTGATTTAATTTTGTCTTTCTTTGTTTGCCGCAGGCTAATTCCATTATGAATTCTTTATACAGCCTTTTCCCTCAATGATTAGCAGCTTCTACTCAAGTTCTGATTACTATTGTACACTTAGCACTACATAAAGCCGGGGATTAATATTCCCCTGAAGAATTGTTGCTATGGATCTGCTCTATTCCTTCTAAGAGATGTTTCTGCAGCTTCAATTGTCCATAAATTATGATCTCTAGTGAATTATCAGTGGGAGTGAGCTGAGCTTAACAAGCTGAAGAGTGCACTCTAGTTCGGAGAGAAAAAAGGCAAGGGAGAAAGAGAAAAAGAGATTCTCAATTATTAATTGTGAGGTTGGATCGTTCAGGAGAAGATTTTCCCCATCTCTATCCTTGTAGACATGTACAAATCAGAATGAGGCCTTGGGTTAAAACAGAAGCTTTAAAAATCTTTCAATATTTAGTGATCATGACATGCCGGAGGGTCTAAATTTCCTGTAAACGGGGAGAGAAACACTGGCTGTGCCGCCCAGGAACATAGCAGTGTTATAGGGTGTGTTTTATTTTGAGAAGTGATATTTTCTTAATTTGCAAAGTATGATTTCCTCTACATCAGGTTAGGAATATGTATTTGGGTACCTTTGTTTCAAGAACATCAGTGGGAATAACAGAAGACTTAAATGGAATTGACTTAGGATTTTTCACAATGAAGAAGGATTTTCTTAAGAAGCTAAATATTTCCAGGTAAAGTTGGTCTGTAGCTTGGGAAAGGTTTCTCAGTTTTGCTTTGCAGAGTCAGATGATATTAGGGTATGTTTCCCTTTGGGATTAACATCATAAGGGGCTGTGTTCAGGGTTTATTTTGAACATTAGCTTGGATAAACCCAGATATCCATTCCTCCCACTGTACAGCAGTCACTCTGTGGTCCTGTGACATGTGGCAGAAACACCTACTGGCTCAGACACTGGGAGTGAGTTTAGCCGGAGAAACCCTTAGAGATCAGGCTGAGACCACCAAGCTTGATGAATTGCTAGCTTTTTCCAACACATGTTCGAGCCCAAGAGAAATAAACATGTGAATAATGTATCTCATAAGATGATTAAGTTCTCTTTCTTCTTTCTTCCATCTTATTTAATTCCCTTCTTTCTTTTTACTTCCGTTCTCTTCTCATTTTCTCTCTCTATTCCCCATCCTTTTTCTGCTCTTGTTTTTAGATTTCTCTCCCTTTTTTCTTATTTCTCCCCAGCCACTCATCCCCAAATGGCTAAAGTACTGAAAATATGCCGGCATTTTAAAGTTGAAGCAAAAAAGGTAAGTTTTATTGCTACTTGGAAGGCAGCTAAGGGCAGAATCCTGAGGGAAGTGAGATAAAATAACGGAGTCTGAGAAATGCACTTGACAGAACAGATGCAGTGGAAAGAATCTTTTCCAGGAATTATCACTTCCTGGTTTTCCAACTGCAAAGCAACAAATCATACACCAAGTCAAGGTAATTGTTATGAGGGAAGTGGTTTCTCTGAATCATTCTTAAGTTGGAATCTCAAATTGTCCTGAGAGTTGGTCTCTGCAGCACAGTTCATCGAAGTTTGGGAACTTGCGCACACATACACATACATACATGCAAATCCCTGCACACATCATTTGAGACTCAGTGCAGGATTTGAGTCTTAGGGAGGGTGGGACAATCTAACATGCAGTAGTTCTGAGAGTGAAAAGGGTGTTATTAATAATGAAGCCACACACATAGGCATTAGTCAGACAGTCCTGGCAAACAGGACATACGGTCACCTTAGTTTTCAGGGAGGATTGCAGTCAAGTCCCTGCAGGTGAAGTCTCTCAAGTCCTGTGTTCACTTGTTTGCCTTTCCTTTCTGTCACCTGGCATTTGAGCTTCGCTTTCCTGTTGAGGAATTCAGTTCCTTGGTCTAATTAGGAGTCAGAGACTGTCTCTCACTCTGTGTTGTCTCAGACCCCTTTGCACTAGGATACATACATATGGCCCTGATTTGCCCACCAGGCATACCTACCTACAAGGGCTTCTGGCTTGAAGACTAGTGATGCAAAGAAGCAGGGTATCTCCAGAGCGTGCTATAGTTGCCACGTGCAGTGAGGATGGCAATTCTGTGGTGGGATCCAGAGCCTAGGAATGAGGTCTGTGAGGATCAGGACTGCAGCCAGATCATAGACCCCCAGTGCCCTTCTCTAGTCCTCCTAGAGATTCTGTGAAAATATGTGTCTTACCATCAAAGTGTTGCTGTGAGAATTAAATATGAAACCATATAGGGGTCAGTTAGGAGACACTGGTCAAAATTCGCACTTTGTTCCACAAACAGGTGCTTGGCCTTGAAGTCTAGGCACAGAGCCTGGGCAGCAAGCCATGAGTGGTCAGAGCATGGAGGAGGCTTGCTGGTGGAAGCCTTATCTTCTCCATTACCTGAAACTCCAGGTCTGGTCCCTATGGGCTTGCTCACTTTACTGGACCATGGGGGTGGGAGCGGGGAGCTAGGGGCTTAGAATATGAATGCTCTCTGGAAGCGCTTGACATTGTTTCTCAGCAATGGTAGCCACTGGCATTTCAGAAAGGAAAGTTCTGTTTTGTGGATTATTGTTCCTGTCCCCACCCAGTACATGCTGAATTCCAACCATGCTCTCCCAGTGGTTGTGACTACCAGAATTCCGTCTCCACTCATTCCCAGATACCCTGGAGAACAGTACAGTCCCACGTAAGATCCATTGAGTTACTGTGTTCTTCCAGTCACATTCAATACTCCCCCTGAGAATTTTGACCAGCACCTCTTTCACCATTTCATGACATTTTAAATAATGTTTTATGTCCTAGTGGTGTTTAGGTAAAGCGTCTTCCAAATTGGTCCTTGCAGAACTTTGCACTCACCCCATCCTGCTGTTTAATCCATCACTGCTTGGAATGGGATTCGGTAGGGTATCAAAGAAGGTTCCTTGAAGACAGATTTTACCTACTTGATTTGGCTGAAGACATATCTTGAAGCTAATTTCGAAGGAAAAATAAAACACCCAGTATTTGTTTCAGTTTGACTTACAGTTTTACACAGTAGCATTTCCACTTATGGAAGGTGGGTGCTATTTTGGGAGTGATGCTTCCTCCTAGAATCTTCTCCGGGGAGACTGAAGTTCAGCCCCCACACAGAAATCTCATCTGGTGGAGACCCCTGAGGTGATGCCTGCTGTGTGAGGACAGTGCTGGCTACAGTGGAGGCCTATTTTGTGTTAAATAATACCAAGGATTCTGATTTATAGGACACTCACCTACAGCATCACCTATATCTGCAGGGCTTAGGCAGTTGTTTTCCTAAGGCATGTGGCAAATAATGCATATTTGATGGATAAAGTGATAGAATATTAGAGATGAAAGTAACTAGTTTAGTTTCTTTTCTTTTTCTAGTATGGAAAGGAAGTAAGGAGTGTTGAAATGACGTTTACCAGACCACCATCGTCATAATAGCAACTCACACATACTATATGCCAGATTCTGTCCTAACATTAACCATTCTAAACAGCTCATCTGAGCCTCAGAACAGTTCTATTAGATATTACCATCATCACTGGTTTACAGATGAGAAAGCCGAGGCACAAAAAGGTTAAGAAATATGCCTATCAAATCATATACATGGTAAGTGGCAGAGTCAGGACTTGAACTGGGGGCATTCAGCTCCAGTGTCTGGGGGCTCCTCAGCCATTATCCTGTATACCCCAGGAGGTGGAGAGCAGCCCTTGTACCTGAGCTTGTTTGCTCTTACATGTAGTGGGCTTCCCCTCCTTCCAACCTCCTCCCCTCTCTTTCCTTTTCCACAGTTACCTATCTATCTGTAACTGAGATTCCTCTCCACTGAGACTGCTCATTGGGACTCACTGTCCCTGTCTCATTCGGATCCTTACTTTGACGTTTCCATGCCACTGCCTCTTAGTTTTTACTGTTGCCTTTCTTGCCAGATACAAATAATGACTGTTCTTTTGCTGTTCCTTGTTTCTGGTGCAGGGGGACAATGAAGGGAGCACAGATCAGTGTTTCTCAGAGCATGGCTGTGGCAAGCCTTGAAAAGAGGGAACCCTGGCAACATAGCCAGAGGTAGAGACAATTTCCTTGCTCCATTGATGTCTCTTCCAGGGAAGAGATTCTCAGTAGAGGAGCCAACTCTGGATTCAGAGGAAGCAGTGGCATTTAAACGGGGTGTGTGTGTGTGAACAGTCGTCATGCAGTGAGGATGCTGAGGTCCCAAGCTAGGTGATTCACTGAATAGCAAGCATAGGCAATGCCATTTAAGGCGCAAGTTAAACATTTTCCTGTTCTCATGTTGGCCAGTGTGAGGGAATGAATTAAAAACCTCAAGTGAAAGGGACGCTCATTCTATGGATGCCTTCTCTTGCCTTTTATTTCCTTTCCATTCTAGCCACAGCTCGAGTTTGCTTTTGAGCCAAGGAAGCTGAGTCATTTTCCTTCGCCTTTGCTGGAAGTCTTTGCCTTTTCTGTCAATTTCTATGCAAGTTGATTCCACTGATTTGCATGAGAGGAAATACAATCTGATGAAGATGTAAATGTACACAATTGTTTGCTTATCTGTAGGCTTTCGGTTTCTTATTTGGAAAGAGTTTGATTTTAAATATGCCCATTTGAAGTAACTTATGAGGCTTATGTAATGCCAAGTAGTTACATTTTTAAAGACCTTTTGTTAGTTAATTTAACTTTTATATCAATTCATCTTGCCATGCTTATAAGACACTTGAGCGCTTACATTAAAAATATTATGAGAGATCAGAAACAAAGATAAGAAATGGGCCCTGCCTTCTAGGAACTTACAATGAGACATTTTAAAATGTATTTTGAAGCCATTTGGAATTTGGAATGAATTTTTCATGTAAACAAGGTTCCAAAGCAGTTACATAACACTTTATTGTTTACAAAATATTATCATAATCCTAGGCAAGAAAACAAGTCTCACTACCAACTTATGTAGTTGTAACAGTGTAACTGGAAACCTTTTTACATGTTCTCTCTTAATTCTGTTAAAACCCAGAATGCCCACCGTTGGGGTCTTTAGCTTTTCCTTTGACCCCTTTGCTCTGAAGTGGGATTGCCAAGGTGTCAGGATGTGATCCTTAGTGTTGGGTGAGAAATACCAGTGGGCCCAGCTTTTGTATACCCCTCACTTTTGCTCAGTGTAGTTGATAACCCCTATCTTTTTTGGACCAAATTTAGGTTTTCTTATAACAGCCAATAGGATATTTTAAAATTTTGATGTTGCCTTCTGGCCTTTAGCATTTTTTGCAGTGTTTCAATCTTTAGTTATACAATATGTTTGTTTATGCAGTTTATTTAAATGTTTTATCTAAATTTCCCCCTGATTATTAAACAAAAATCTAAAATAGAATGAAAGGTTAAATGTGGTAACTCAAAGTGTATGTGTCATCAAGTGAGTATCAGTGAGATGGGTCCAGTCATTTTTGGTATGTTATAAGTGGGAATTCTAGCCTTTTTCAGCCTATTAGTTAGGCAAATGAGTTTCATTTGTGAAGGAAAGAAGAAAATAATAAGATACAATATGAGAAATAATGAAAAATTTGTATGAAAGACAAAATCCAGTTAGGAATTCTGTAAGATTATTTTAGCTCCCTGAGAACAGAACATCTATGCGACTTTATGGTTTAGCTTGCATACCTTTGACTTTCAAACATATTTCAGGGTCACATAGATGGAATTAGGGGACACCAGGACTACATGGCCTGGAAGGGACTTAACTCTTTAATTTGAAGTGGCAGATGCAGAGTGACAGCTGGAGCCTTGGCTTCAGAGAAGTAGCCGAGCAAAGCAAGGGGAAGAGGGGAAGGCGAGGGCCAAATTAGTAACAGTAGCTTAGAGGAGACAGTCTTAGAGGGTGTGAGAGGCTGGCAGGAAGAGGAAATGAGCCTCCCACTGAGGGGGACACTTCTATAAGCAGGAGCATTAGAAAATCATATGGAATGTTTAAATCCCATAGTGATGGAAGGGCAAAGTGCTCTGCCTGCTCGGAAAGAAATGAGATCATGTTTGATGGTGGATCTGGGAAGACTTCAGGGTGTGTATGACACTTGAGCTGAGTTTAAAAGGATGCATAAGATTTTATTTTTCAGTCAGAAATATGGGGGAATGATGTGATAAGAACAAAATGAGGTGGGATGAATGATGAGAACAATAAAGCATGGAGGAAGGAAATGTAAGCACATGTTTGGAGAAGAGTGAACTGTGGGACAATTACAGATTGGTTTAAGTTTCATTGAGAAGAGTAGAAGAATGGTTAAATTGGAAGGCTAGGTTTAGATCAAGGAAGTCCTGGAATTCCAAGCTAAACTGTGATTTAGATTTAGTTTGTTAGGTGCTTAATCTGGTGTGGGGATCTGGGACTTAAGAAGAAAGAAAAACAATTGTATTTCAGGGGAGAGTTCTGAGGGCCTGAAGCAGGGAGGTGCACCTGGGAATAGAAGGCAGTGATGGGTTCAACAGTTAGAATAGGTGTGTTTTGGCATGATAGGATCATCAAAGGTGAGAAAAGGAAGAATCAATGAATGACTGAAGGAATGGAAGATTGGTAGTGTTAGAAATAGGAGAAAGAAAAAGGAACAAGGTAATTTGAAGATACCAAATTTGAGGTGCTCATGGAATATTTTGATGGAATCCTCTGGAGTGTTTGTAGAATTGAAGGCACAAAATTTGGAAGTAATTTCTTGGAGGTAATGGCAAAAGTAAAAGTAAAAGTAAGAGATGGATGAAGTTTCTTTGAGAGTATTGAGGGTAGGGGGCTAAGGCATGTGGTTTAGAACTGTGGGAATTTATGCTTTTAGGTTTTGGAGGAGAAAGTTGAACCAATGAGGAGACAGGACGATTAACTGCAGTGTAAAGGATGACAAGGAAAGGGCCAGCTTCAAGAAGGAAGTGGTGAGCAATGGGACTGAGTGCTGGGAAGTGGTTGCGGATGCGACTGTTAGAGGTCACCAGAGACTCGTAAGTGAGCAGGTCCACTTAGAGAGATGCTGTGATTACTGCTGCCATCTGAACTGGAATGTCTCCATAATGCAGGAAGCAATGCCACTGCTGGGAGCGGGAAGGTTGCAGATGAGAACGAGCCTGTGAGTGAAAGCTACGGAAGAGCTAAGTGGGGAAATTCAGCAGTAGTGAGGGGCCAGCTAAAGTGCAGCAGTGCTGAAAGTGAGTCAGCATGGTCTGAGAATTTTGTTAGATGAAAGCAGATGCTGAGTGTTCCCGGAGGGTAGAGAGTAACAAAGCAGTTTCAGCAGGAGATTAAGGAGTTGACGCTGGAGTGCTTGCAAGGCAGGAGACTGAAATGTTTGGCATGGGGCCTGGCCTGGGTGGTAGGAAGGATGGAGCTGGAAAGGGCATGAGGCCCTGCTCTAGGAGAGTCGGGAGAAGGTGAGTGATAAGCTGTTATGGTAAGAGTACAGAATACATGTACTTAGGAGTGAACATGTGGGGAAGCAAGGACTATTTGGAGAAGGAAATTTCAGGGTTTTGGACTTTTTAGTTGGTATATTTTCCAGAGTCATATCCTGGGGTATGGCTGAGAAAGGTGTTCAAGTAGATTGCAGATGAGGGTTTTGAAATTCTCTACTGTAGGTCTGGGAGGTGTTATATCAGTGCTGAAAGGATCATCAGTATGGAATCTGAACTGACCAGAGTTGAAGTCAGGGAGCAGAAAAGGAAGGGAAGAAAGCAGTATTTTTGAGGGCCTACCATGTAGGGAAGTATGCTAGAGTTTTTCACATCTGTTACAGCATTTAATCCTCACAACAGCCCTGTAATGGTAGGTTATATTGGATCCACTTTGCAGATGAGAAGCTGAAGCCTTTCCAGGTG
This sequence comes from Smutsia gigantea, assembly GCA_032199065.1. NCBI lineage: Eukaryota > Metazoa > Chordata > Mammalia > Pholidota > Manidae > Smutsia > Smutsia gigantea. The sequence continues at coordinate 24,747 of JAVSCE010009486.1, read as the reverse complement.
GCCCAACGTTTCCCAAGTGCTGAAACAGACTGCAAATGCAAGTCTTGTCCCTAAACCTGGGCTTCTTTGTGAGAAGAGCCCTAGGTTGACATCATCAAAGCACAGACTCCTGGGCATCAGTGGGCAATGATGACCAAATGGGATAGTTTGGTATAAATAAGAAGTGTGGACTTGAAGAGATTGTTTAGTGGGTGCATTGGGAGAGAAGTCTGTAAATGGAAATGCAGAGCCAGTGGTATATTGACATCTCACATGGTGATATTGGCGGTGTGAAAAGGGGTGGGCTTTGAGGAGTTATCAGGGGTGATTGCGATCGATGTGAAGGGCAGTGGATATATTGGAATTGTTTAGGCTTATCCTGAAAGGAGCTTTCCCTCCTCATTGCCTTTGAGCCAGTACAAATATGACACTTGTTTTCATTCTCTCCATTTCTGTTCTCATGTCTGCCAGGATCAATACTTAAAGATGGGCACTTTAAGAATTATGATCATGCTTGGTAAATATTTTGGGAGCAATTCAAATGTATTCTTTGAATCCTGAAACATTTATTTAAATTAAGAAACATGAAGTGTTAATTCCCTTTCATGGAGGGAATATTGAATTTTGTAGAAAATGGACTAAACTCTTTATCCTCTTTTTCACTTACGGTAGGACAGTTAGAAGGTAGTCATTGGTATTGTGGTTTCTGAAGATAACTGTCCTTCATTATCATTTGTACTATTTTGCTTTCCAAGATCCCTGACAAAAATTCATTTGCTCTCTAAGCTGGGCATATTTAATTATGAACTCTTAAAATGGCTGATGGGATATTATGAACGCTTTTAATGGGCCTTGGCACTGTGAACAGAGTTATTTCCTGGGCATGAATAAGAAGTAGTTGACATCAGTGAGTGATTAGCGGGCTCCTTGATGTCATGTTTCCCGGTTTCTGGAGGGTCGTTTCTATGAGGTTGGCATCTATAGGGGCCCGCTGAGGCCAGCTTCAATCAAATATTATAAAAAAGTTCAGCTGTTACTCTGACTGAGATGGATCTGAGTTAGGCCTCCTTGGTTCTTAGTGAATTTTTTCTTATGCAACAAACTTATAAACAGCGTGGATTCTACTTAAAAAAAAATTTCCCCTGTTCCTTCTAGGGAGAAATGCCTTTGATTTTTATAGTTGTTGAACTTAGAACTTTTTGGCATACTAAAATCCATCCATTTTGGGGTTTATTTAGGTGAGTATTTGACTGTGGTTCTTGTTAACGTGAAAATGTCCCAGATACATTAGAATTAAATAGTGTTCCTGTCGCTGAGTAGTATCCACTTTTTCCTGAGAGTTAGCTGGGGGATGGCCCTCCAAGAAGAGTTATTTGCCCTGTCCTCCTCAGCTAGGTGGTATGGAGGCCAATGAGCAATTTATCTGTTCAAAACATATTTCCTGAGTGCCTGCTATATAGGTCAGGTGTGGTTCTGGGGTCTGAAATCATAGGAGGTGATAAGATAGAAGTTCTTCCTCATGGGTTTCTGGTGGGGAAGACAGATGATACATAAATAACCAACTAACTGTATAAAGTATAATATGTCAGGGAGTAGTGAGCAGGAAAGCAGGAAAAGTGATAGAGGACAAGAGGAGTGATCCTTTCTGTAGTGTGGTGGGGAGGGCCTCCCTGAGGAGCTGACATCTCAGCTGAGTTCACAGTTGGTAGAAGGCTGGGGAAAGCTGCCATCAGATGCTTTGCATTTGCTTTCTAATGCACAAAGCACTTTCACACGTCATTCAGTTCTCACAAACAGCCCTGTGGATGTTGAAACTCCTACCTTCAAATGAAGAAACCCAGTGCAGGCAGTTCAGTGACTTGGAGGAATGCACAGAGCTGGCTCTGGACTCAGACCACCTCAGTCCATGTAGAGTGTCTCACTCCCACAGCTGCCAGCAAATGTGCGGCAATGCACCCAAAGGGAAGCTGGTGTGAGGGCAAAGTCACGCAGCCAAGTTGCCACCTGCTGAGGAGGGGATGGAAACTGCTGGAAAGGATGGGTCCTCAGAGGTGTCCACCTGGGGAAAAGGTGGGTGCAGTTGGGTGCTAAGTGCCCCTCTGGTCCAGCCATCTCCTAAGTAAGCTAAGACCTTTTGAGCTAAGACCTCAGAGGATGGATGTCTGACACTGACCTTAGGGTGTCCCCAGTAACCTTTATTTGAAGGCATTTAAAAAAATCCTGAAAACTGCCTTCATATCCACCAAGTCAACCATCCCCACCAAGTCATGCCTCGGGGTTAAAAATTGCTGTGAAATAACTGACAGTAAGCAAAATGCACAATGTGTCTTTTTGTTCTTGCCTTTCCATTTCAGAGAATTCAGGCTTTCTGTAGGCCCCTCTGGTAACAAAACATCTAAACATGTTAAAAACGTTGTTATCTTTCATTTACCCTTGAGCAATGCAAAGAAAATACTGTGAACTGGCAGACATTGTTTTGCTAACACTCTCTTGTATATCCTATGCGTGCTTCTCTGAGGAAATCTCCCTTTCTCTTGCTGTAAGGATATTTACTGCTTTGTCTGCTCTGGGTCTGCTTCCAGGAAGCAGGCAGTGTGACTTCCTTTTAAAATTTCACACCAGCCCTATGTATCGCATCTTTAGGTAAGCACCGTTCAGCAGAGGCAGTGCCTGAACTTGCTTCTGGCATCACGGAAGGGATTTTACTGGGAACACAAAAAGGTTGGAGGCCTGAGCCTTGTTTTTGACTTTGTGGAGGATCTAAACTGTGGAGGCAAATGTGTGGCCCGGGTGCCATCGCTTTCCCTTCCCTAACTGATGGCAGGCATCAGTAATCAGACTTGGCAGTGTTTTTCTTGTTACATTTTGACGTGACCCCAGGGCCTTCCTCAATTCATGGCAGCCACTGCTGACCGCCAGAGTTAACCCATAGATACAACTCCCTTGTCATCTCTAACTAATCAGAATAATTTCGTGCTTTCAGCTCTCTTTACTGTGTCCACTGTAAACTAAAATAATGTGTCCACCATAAACTAAAATAATTTAAAATGCTTTTATTTTACTCTTTATATTAGCATGACAAATATAATAAAACATTGCAGACTGTTTTCAGTATGAGAAGAGAGTGTATTGGAATCTTTGGGAGGGAGTCTAGACATGTATTTTTTTGAAAGATCCCTAGGTTTTGCTAACATTTCACCCCAGGGTTGAGAAACATTAGAGCCCACATTTCCAGTTTCTGGCCTAGGCTTTCTCCTGCCTTGGCAGTGAAATGGGCACCCCTGGGCTAACCTGGGGAAGAGAGATGTGGAAAGCATCTTCAGTTGGCAAGAAGCTCTAAGAGGACCAGCCTGACTTGATAGAACCACTTGTCTTCATCCTCAGCAACTATACCACTGGCTGAGTTCCTGAGAACAGTAAGGTGAGTCTCCCTGTCTGAGCAAAGGGGTTGCCTGCTGGCTTTGTCCTTCAAGAACTCATTTCAGGCCCCAAAAGAAGATGATCTCCGTTGGTAGAAGGGCTGGTGCTCCTGTTAGTATGGAGCTGGACAAATATACCTGGTCAGGCCAGGAGGCGACTTCTCTCACAAAGACCCCATTTGTAGCTTCCAAGAAAGACCTTCTCAGAATGTTCAAAAGCAAGTTGTGAAAATGTTTTTTCAGAGGCACCTCATTAGTTTTAACAATAAATGTTCATAACTGCAAGTAAAGATTTGGCAATCATACATCAAACTTTAAGTAGGGGCAGGAGACCTATTTTGGGAGAAACAAATAGCGCTGCCTTCCATTGAGCTAAATCAGACGTTGACCTTTCTTAGAGTTTATTTTCCCCAAGGATCTTTAGGAATGGAGCAAATACCAGTTTACCACTAATACATGTGTCTATAGTTGGTCTGTGCCAAATCTCAAAGTATTTTAGAGGTTTCTCTGTGCCCCGTTAGGCCATATCATCTCAGAGGGGCCTTTCATTTTTAACATTTAGTGGTGCACAAGGTGGGTGCTCTGTGAGTAGAGAACATGTGACTCCCAGTCCTTGCAGGAGTCTGCCTGGCATGTGTTGCTAGAGAATTCATGCTAGTCTGCTCTTCCCTGGTATAATTTATGCACTTGTTTACTCATTCAATTATTCAACAAAGTTAATGGTTGCCTGATATATGCAGAGCCCTAGGCTTTGTGCTGGGAAACAAAGATAACTAAAATATTGTCCTGCCCATGTATGACTCAAAGTCTAGTCAAGAAAACAGAGCTATACCTAGATGTTTTGAAGCAATGTATCCTGGTGCCATAGAGAAAATGCACTGAGCTTTGCATTAGCAAAGTTCTGCAGTCCTGATAAGGGAGTAGAGTGAGGTGTATATGGGTGGGAAGCTTCCTTAAGAAGGTGCCAAATAATCTCCATCTTACTGGATACCTAATAGGATGTTATTTTCTTTTCTTCCTGTTACCTCTCTTTCTAAGTGAGGCCTTACATATTCCAAAGTTAGGCCAACAGAAGGAGCCTTTGGTGGTGCAACCCAAGGCAAAACAGAGATTCTCTGGGCATAAAAGTGTATAGAAAGTGTGCCAGGAAGTGATCAGGGGCACCCAGTGAAAAGCTATTGGCTTGTACCTGTTCTACACTGAGCTTAGAACATGGTTGCCTCTTTTTTAATTTTTAATTTTATAATTATGACTCCTCTGAAAGCTGTATGTCAAACCTGCCATTCTGTGAACAGCTTCTCCTAACTTCTCAGCTTTTCATCCTCATTTCCATCCCTAATTTATTTGTTCCTCTACCACGTTTTTCACTTTCCACCCCTGCCCCTTGTCCTAACTACTTTCTTTTTTAGCACAGATTCCATAATACAACATTAGAAGCCTTCCTTTGTAAAGACCTTGCTGCCTGATCTCTCTCTTTCTCCATGTTACTCCTGTCATGCTTAATACAATCTACTTACTCCAAACCTGCACCCAAGCAACTGAGCAAGCAGGAGAACAGCACATAACTGTGTCATAGATTCATAAGGGCACACCTCTAATGGGTACTCAACATTGCCCACCACCTACCACGCTCCCCTAGTAGTATATGAATGCTCACATTCTCCAAACGATTATTTCACTAATTATTTCACTCACAGTCCATTTGGTGAGCATTAACTTTATATGTGGCACAGTTATAGGCAGAGAACACACCTGAAAGATAGCTTCTGTCCTGGAGTTTACATTTAAGGTGGCAAACAGATGATAACACAAGTAATATCAGATAATATTTACTAAGAACCAGGGAATTTTGGGTAAATTGGTGGAGGGGCTGGCTGACTACTTTACATGGATGGGTTTGAGAAAACCTTGCAAATACCGAATAGCAAGGAGGAGCCAGCATCTGATGACCAGAGGGAGGAGCATTTCAAGCAGAGAAAACAGCTGGAGCAAAGGCCCTGAGATGGGACTGAGCTTGTCTTGTGAACAGAACAGAAAGGCCAGTGTGGCTAGACCATCGTGGGCAAAGAAGAGAGTAGCCTGAAATTAGAGCAGACACACATGGATGTAGAACTGTAGGCAGGGACATGGGTGGTTCAGAAACTTCCTTGATGGTCCCAATTCCATGCTGAAGAAGAGGTCAAGCTCCCTTAAGACTCAGGGTATGGGATAGTCCTTGTGTAGTGGTGAGGAGAGTGAAGAAATTGGGTCAGTGAGGTGAATGGGGACCAAGGCCAGGGTAAGGATTGGAAGGTAGAGCTCTGGCCCCTCTGCAGCTGTGCTCAGAGTTTCTAGTGGCTTTAATCATCCCAATTATGCTGTATGTGGGAGCAGAAGAGGTCAGTGCTTGCATTGATCTGAGGATGATGGTTTTCAGAATAGGTTTGGAAGAAAGGAATGAGACTATAGTGGATAAATAGTTTGAAGATCAATTCTAGAATTGCAGGCTGTTAAAGAAGAGGCTAGGAGGGGTTTCAAAGCCTGAGGCAAAATGAATCCTCTATGAGACTGAAAAGCAGTTGTAGAATTCATTTTCAATAGAACTGTGATTAATTTATTTCACCCAGCAACAGTTCTAGATGTTAGCTTGGCATCTGGCAGGCCAGGAGATATTAAGGAGGTCTGTTTGAGTGGGTTTACCTTCTTCAGACAAAATTGTTTGTTGGGAAGGCCCAGAGGGAAAGATCTTGGAGAGAAGAGAGAAGTAAGGACAAGATGAAGTAGGCCAGAAGAAAGGAGGTTTTCACAAAGTGAAGTTGCTGATTGTGTCTGTGACCCGTCACCCCAACAGCAAGGTCTGCAGCCTTGCCTCCCGGAACATCAGCATTCTGCCAGCTGAAGCCCCGTCAGGAGACGCTGACGTGATTTAGAGGCAGGTATCCTGCCTGCCCTGGCAGTTTACTCCACTGCACATGGGGTTCTTTGCTGGTGGCACATCTTCGTTTAAAACTCTCTTTGTGTGCAAGCAATGGTCTTATCTTAATACAGAGCATCCTTTGAAAGGTAAACACTTTTTCATCTTTCATTTAAAAATGAAAGAGTTCTCCAATAATTTAGCCTTACCTGAGGTTTGAGAATTGTAAAACATTCAGGAACCAGCCTCATTTGGCCAAATCTAAATTTCAAGGAAATTTTGTGTCTGTAATTGAGATCTTAGATTCTCTTGAAAGAACTTGAAGTTTCTATTGATTTTATGATTTTTAAAAATTTTACTTAGTGGACTAAAAATTATTACCAGTGTAATACATGTTGCCTTTGTTTTAGAATCTTATTTCCAGTCAGGCATTTGATGAGTACTCATTGATTGATTAGTAGTCTGGCCTTTTACTATTCCGCCCAGGGGCAGCTGGCTAACTCCATAGGATGTTAATTAGTGAAAAGCTAAAAAAGTTTCAGTGGCCAAAAAGGTAGGAGAGACTCTGGACCAAACAATGTTAAATAGGTTTAAAAAAAATTTTTTTAAGGCTTATTTTCTGAGGGGTTTTAATGTACTAAGAGAAGCACTGAGAATTTCCAAGGAGTTTTCAGTGTGTCTACATCCTTTTGAACACAGGGTCCTGTTTTGTTGGAGAATCTTGTGGAACTGGTATTCCATAGAACACACTTTGGGACATACAGCGTAAGATTTCCAATAGAGAATAGGGGGGACAGAAAAGAAATGAAACTCAGAATAATGGACTTCACATATAAGAAGCCAAGATGCCAGATTCTCTTTTAGTTTTACTTTTTAATTGTTCATTGTTTGCTTGCTCTGTCTACATGCTATCCACCATATCAAGAATAATCTTCCTAAAATGTAACTTTTCTCAGCGTGCCCTTCTACTCATATGACTTTGTGTCAATTTAAACGTATGGCAGATGGTATTTTCTGAGGATTATGTGTCTACCTACCCATCGTCTTCTTACACATGGCTGATACAGTGCCCCCATATGCTCTTCTTACACATTGTGATGACACTCCTCCAGCCAAAAAGTGACTGCAGTCTTCCCTTGAGAATGGGAGGGAGCTTGTAACTGCTTCAAACAAAAGAGTAATATGAAGGTGACTGTGAGAAAAATTGTAGTATTTCTAGAATCTCTCCCCTGGCTTTAGTGCATCTCTCTATCAACAGGCGTTTCTAAGGGATGGAGAGAAGTAGTTCATCTCCATATCAGTAGGTAATTACCTGGGCTACCAGGGGCTTATCTGAACCTGAGAGGTTGGGGGAAGGGTTTGCTTGCTTCTGCTGGAGCAGGAAGGAGATGGCCCCGGGCTGCAGTTTGTAAGCAATAAATGGTTTTAAACTTTATTTCTCCCTTTGACTGATTTCAGTTTTAGAGGTATTTTGCCCCAGGATTTCCTCTCCCTGGAGTTACAGTGATACATTACAACTTTCCATGTTAGGTCATAAAAAGGATACAACTTCTATTTACAATAGACAAGATATGGAAGCAACCTAAGTGTCCACCAGTAGATGAATGGATAAAGAAGATGTGGCATATACACAATGGAATACTATTCAGCCATAAGAAAGAAACAAATCCTACCATTTGCAACAACGTGGATGGAGCTGGAGGATATTATGCTCAGTGAAATAAGCCAGGTGGAGAAAGACAAGTACCAAATGATTTCCCTCATTTTTGGAATATAACAATGAAGCAAAATTGAGGGAAAAAAAACAGCAGCAGACTCAGAGACTCCAAGAAGGGGAGTTACCAAAGGGGAGAGGTGTGAGAGGGTGGGTGAGGAGGGAGGGAAAAGGGGATTGAGGGGCATTATAATTGGCACACATGGTGTGGGGGATTACGGGGAAGACAGTGTAGCACAGAGAAGTCAAGTATTGACTCTGTGGCATTTTACTACGCTGACGGACAGTGACTGCCATGGGGTGTAGGGGGGACTTGATAGTATGGGTGAATGTAGTAACCACAATGTTGCTCATATGAAACCTTCATAAGAGTGTGTATCAATGATACCTTAATAAAAAAATTGTATGCTTAATACAAAAAAAATCCATGTTAAAAAAAATACAATTTCTGCCCTTTTATCTCTTTTAACACTTCCCCTTGGAACTCAGCCCTGTGCTGTGAGGGAGTCTGGTCCAGCCCACCTGTAGAGCCCCTTGTGGAGAGGATAATAAATCAGCCAGTAATCAGCATCAGTTTCCAGAATGTGAGTACACAAGACTCCAAATGATTCCACCGCTCAGGTTTTGAGTCTTCTGCGTGAGCCCTAGAAGCTGTGGAACAGACAGGCTGTCCCTGCTATGCTTTGTGTGAATTCCTGGCCCACAGAAACCATGATCATAACAAATGGCTGTTTTATGGCAAAAAATTTTGGAGTAATTTGTAGCATAGCCATAGTATTTAGAAAAAAAACGGTAGAATTATTAATGTGACGATAAAGATCGCGCTCCACTGTGGTTCCAAACTACCTTTCCCTTTTCCTCTTCCACCATTCCTTTATGAAGTCGCTGCTGAAAATCCAGCTACTTTACTTTTTGTCCCCACAAGTCATATTTTCTTTTCTGCACATTTTTGCCCATTGAATTGTAAGACTCCAGAATAATTCTTTCACCATGTTTTCTCTGGATTTAGCATAGTGCTAAGAATATAGAGTTGCTTAATAAATATTTGGGGGAAAAAAGATCAATGAATAAATGAATGACATTCTCCTAGGCAGACATACCTTTTCTATTCTTTTCCACATATTCAAATTTTTCTTTCTAAATGACTAACTTCAAATGCTACTGCTTACCCAAAGCTTTTTATCCCCAAAGTGAGTGATCTGGCATTACCTTGGCACTACCTTGAATGCCAATATTATGCATTGCTTATGCTAGTGACATTGTTCTAAAAATTTATGAACTGCAGTGATTTGTCATCTCTCCATGGGTTTATATATAACTTCTCCAACTAGTTCTCAAGGTCTTTTAGGATGGGACCATGCCTTATTCTTCTTTTCCTTCTTATCCTCCACTTCTCCCTCTCATCCTTTAATTCTGCTTAGGGCCTGTGGTATACAGTGTATGTTCAAAATCTCTTTGTTGGCTATTATAAATCAAGAACAGAACAACAGTTCTCCAAACAAAGAATAAAATACATACTCCAATTCACGCTTAGGCTGCATTATACCAGTAGTGTGTTCATATTCAGAGTGCTCCCTCTGAACTCTCTGTGTACCATTCAGACCACACTGTGAGTGAGCACTGTGCACTGTTCTGGGAGTTCAGTGGGTAAAACAAAATGAAAAGGAGCATGGCAAAGGAAGTGAGGCACCCTGAAATTGTAAGGAACTGTTGGAGGCAGCAGGGGTGTTTAAGTGAGTCTGAGAGGACATTACGCATGAAAAGACGTGATGTGTATTCTCAGTAACTGAAGGCGTTTCAGGCACATTACGGACTCATGCTGACTACCCCCAATGACGGAGCCACAGTGAAGGGCTGGGTAGATTTGGGGTGTTCTCTGTCACTGAAATTCTCCAAATAGGGTCAAATAGGTAGCCTTCTATTAGGAAGGATGATTTAATGATAAGAGGTTGAATTTAATGAATTTGTTCCAACTTTTAATTTCTGAGCTGTTTTGTTTTAGTCAAGGAAGAAGACAGCATTCTAGGTATTTCAAACAGAGGAAATTAAATGTGGGGAATTGGTTTTAAGTTTGTAGAGAAAGCTGGAAGAGGAAAAAGGAGGTGTGGGGTTGCTTGAAGAGGCAAGAGGAGGAGGCGTGATTCTTAGGTGTGAGGAGCCACTAGTGTCCTGGCGTGAAGTGCATGAAGCCGTATCTTCTGCTGCTCTGTAGGAGATGTTTGGCAGTTCAGTCTGGACACCTTGAACAGGGGCTGCATTACCCAGGCCTGGTCTCCTGAAAGGCTGTTGCCTCTGGCCAGGCTGCTGCAGTTCAGAATCACCCTATTCCTGCCGTCACAAGAGCAGCTACCTGCAACCGACAGCAATGACCACACTATCAGAGCCAGAAGTGGGGATCTTTCCTTTTTCTTTCAGTTTGTCCTCCTTCCAGTGCCTCTGATTGGCAGGATCTGACAGGAAGGTGGTGACAAGGGAAAAGCTGGTGGCCCTGGGAAATGTGGTGCATAGACTCCCAGCCTATAGAACGCAGCATGGTAAAGGCAGGTGTGGGACTGAGAGGCAAAATGTCAATAATTGGCATCTGGGCCCACAGAGCACTTTGGCACAATCATCTATCTCTCTCACTTGAACAACTTTAGTAGCTCCAGCTGGTCTCCTTAAATCCTTTCTGGTCTTCCTGCCATCTGCTCTCTAGGATATAGCTGGAAGGCTACCTTTAAAACAAAAGTCTAATTGTGTCACTCCTTTGCTTAAGACCTTCCAGTAGACTCCTATTTACATCAGGGCATGAACCCCCACTCCTTTGCATACATGGTCTAGAAGGCTCCATGTGGTCTGCCCTTGTTCATCTTTACAGCTTCCTGCTCTGCTAGGCTTCTGGATCTGTCAGCTGCAGTGGTCTTTCAGATTCTTGAATATGCATTTCTCCTTTTCTGCTACAGGTCCTTTTGCACATGCTTTCTCTTATCTGCTCTGTTACGCCACTGCCTAACCCCCAGGTAACCCATGCATTCTTTCTTCAGAGTTCAGGTCAGTCAACCTTCCTTCAAAGATGCTTTCTCTGGCCTCCCTGACTGGGTCAACTGTACCATTTTGATATAAATGTTTTTAGCTATCAGTTAAATACTTCTATCTTTTTATTTCTCTCTCTCTCCCCCTTCCCCTCCCTCCACATATCCATTTAAGTTCTGTCTCCCTTTCTAGACTATAAACTTCATGAATATAGAAATCATGTCTTTTTCTTTGCTCAACAATGCTCACTCAACACCTAGCACAGTGCCTGGTATGCAGAAGATGCTTAATAAGTGAGTAAATGTATAAACACATGGGTGTATGATTTGATAACTCATTCTTACTGAATGGAAGTTAAAAACATCTTGGGAACCAGTGTCAGTTGTCTGTTCTTTGTTGTGTTTTTGTAGTACTGAATCCGTAGGCATAATTTAAATATTAGGAAAATGACAATCATTGTTCTCCATTCTGCTCGAGAGGACTCTAAGGAAAGTCTCTGTCTGTATAAAAACATAACATCCTCCTGCAGATGGTTTGCCTCTTCCTTGTGCTCCCTGAGATCCTGTGCTGTCCCCAGGGGCCCTGATCTTCAGCCACGACCTCTCCCATGGGAGGAGCCCTCTAAGAATGCTGCCTGTGTACTGGGTGATTTTGAAGTCTAGTCAATTTGGAATAAAACCTCAAATTAAAGTAGTTGGAGTTTGCCATTTGGGAATTTAAACCACTTGCCTCTAAGACTATGGTGACAGGAACACAGGGAAAAGCAGCTGAGAATCTGAATTGCAGGCATTGCCCAGGACTCACTGGAAAGCTGCTTTGGTGCAGAGGGGAAAAAAAACAACAAGAAGCAAACATTTCTCAACAAAGGGCCATATTGGGGTCAGTGTCTTGCTCATTTATTTCTTTGGCTATGCTCTTCCACTTTTAGCAGTTGCCTCTGAACCTAGCAAAGAACGGTGTCACTGTGGATCTCTATATCAGCTTGTGGGGGAAGTTGTGTTTGGTAGTGTAGGTGCCTTTTGGATTCCCAATTTGCCATGAGAACACCCTCTCCTAGGCTTGAGGTTTTTAGAGGATGGTGAGATGGACAATAAAAGAGAAATATGACATTGATCATGAGTGATTATTATAGTTATTTATTCCCTATCCCTTAATCCGTAGGTGGAGTGTCCTAGTCAAGGACTTTAGCTGACTGGGGGACTCCCACTGTTTGCCAGATAGAGGAAATATAAGCATGAAGCAATATATTTTTGCAGTGTTTACAGTGCATGAAAGTTTCCTTAAATATGTAATCAGAGGTAATTAGACTGTATGGTGTAAGAAGGGGTATAAACACTATTGACATGCTAGTCTCAGAATAGGAACATCTGAGTTGATTTGCCTTTGACAGTTCCTGATTTTCGATATTTTTGATATTTTGGGAAGCAGATGTGATGCAAGTAAAGAAGTTGAAGCTTGCAAATATCAGTTGCTTCCAAAATAATATTGCTTGTTTGCATTCTCTTAACTTTTTAACTTACAGAGAGACACTGGCACATTGAGAGATGTTGCCTTATCTAGGGCTTAGTAAATCAGATGATTTAAGATGGCAGTATTCTATCTGTCACCAGACTAATAAGCTTGCATTAAAGGTACTGAAATTCTCTGACATAGGAGTTGACATCTTAATTCAGGGTTGAATTTTTTACATTCTCCCTTTGCAATTTTGAGGCAGATTTGCTATCAGAGTGTTTTGTTGTGCCTGTGAGCAGACTATTAAGTCTTTCTCTTAGTATTGTGGGAAAATATAAAACATGATAATTATATAAAAATAGTGTAAGTATTAACAATTCAAAATAGAAATAAATAGTGTTGCCTGTATTTGAGACACATTTTGATAACTCCAGATATGTTTCCCCTTGCTTTCATACATAATAGACATGTCCCGGAGTCATGCCACTTGGAGATAGAATCTGGATGCTAAACACTGGCACAGCATTTATTCCAAGCCTTGGTGCCTTCACACAGAGCCCCATATAAGTGCTTCCAGACCTCACTGCTTGTGCTGCATAACAGATTACCTAAGAGCTTAGTGACTGAAAACAATAAACATTTATTATACCTCAGAAAATGTAATTTTTGTGGGTTAGGAATTTGAGAGTGACTTAGCTGGCTTGTTTGGGGTGTCTCATGACATTATAACCAAATATCAGTTGGGGCTGAAGTCATCTGAGAGCTTGACTGGGGCTAGAGAATCAGCTTCTGAAATGGCTTACTCACATGGCTGTTGGCAGGAGGCCTCAGTTTCTTGTCACGTGGGCTGCTCCATATGGCTGCTTGAGCGTTCTCATGACATGGCAGCTGGGTTTCCCCAGAGTGATTGAGAGAGAGCAAGGAGGAAGCCATGTGTCCTTTTATCTTCTCATCCTAGGAATCACTTTACTTCTCTTCCACCACATTCTGTTTCTCATGCCACTAAGTTCAGTGTAGGTTCAAGGAAACAGGAATTAGGCTTCATCTTGTGAAGGTAAGAGTATCACAGAATTTGTCTACATATTTTAAAGCTGCTGCATTGCTGATTGTGACTTGTTCTACATTAAATTGTACTGTACTACCTCATCACCTTCCACTAGTGCCAATGATGGCACTGTGATAGCTCCATCTGGGAGCTGCAGCTAGTTTTAGAACCCTCTCTTAACTTGCCTGAGGAGAAAAACACCAGAGAGACCTTTTGGTGAATCTATTTGGCCTGAAGATTTTATCTTAAGAAAGAAAGCCATTTGAGGCTTGGTGAACAGACCAGTTTCTAGTGATGGGGGATATCAACTAACTTTATGATCAGCTTCTTTTGTTTTGGAAAAAAGTCTTTGAAATACAGTTAGTTATCTAAAAGTATAGCAGATCCTCCCTCCTGCACTGTGCTGGGAGGAGATGGAACCTCCTTTCCAAGGACTCAATGAACCTTTCGTCCCAGGTAGTCTTTGTCAGGGTTACACAAGTCCATTAAGATTTGTGTTCTAATAGGAATAGATCAGAGACTCTTGGTGGGAGAAGTTGTCTGCAGGAATCTGGACCCCTGATGCAGACTTGGTATATCAGTGCACAGGTTTTCCTTAGGAAGGCCTGGTTCTGAACACAGCCTATGGCCAGGGTTGGAACTGTTCTCAGCCCTGACAGCCTTGTAAAATCAGTCAAGTCTGTTCCTCCCCAGTACCTTTGCACTTGCTGTTTTCTGGGCAGAAGCCTCCAATGTTCATGCCCCACTTTGTTGCTTGGCTGATTCCTTTTTGTCATCTAGGATTCAGCTTAACTACTGCCACCTCAGTGAGGCTTTCTCAGACTGCTCAAGCTAGAGTAATCTCCTTCTACTAACAGGCCATCTCTAAGAATCTATCCTACCTTATTTCCTTCAAGGGAGTATTAATCTTTGTACTTATCTTATTCATTTTCTGTTACTTGGTCTACTTCACTCCACTAGAATGTTTGTGAGAGTAAGGGATCTTGTTTCCCTTGATCTCTGCTGTATCAATATTTTCAGCAATGCCTGATGGATAGCAGGTGCTCAGTAAATATTTGATGGATGGATGGATGAATGAATGAGTGAGCAATGGAATAAGCCCAGATTCTTCTGTGAAATGAAAAAAAACAGGACTAACATGGACTGAGCAGCCTATGTGTTCTTGGGGGTATCTGGGAAGGGGAACCTGGGCAGGTAAGCCTGGAGTTATTACAACTTGAATAACAGAGAAATGGGACTTTTTTGGTACCAAAATTACTAAAGCAGGGTAGACTACACGTTTTCTGTATATGTGTGGGAACCTGCTCTACCACTTAGTCAACTCATAGGCACACATATTCCTGTGCCTCACTGACCCAAAGGTGAGGATTTGATTTAGCCCATATCCAGATGAGGCTTCATCTCACCTCTCTGCCTTCTCTCCCTTGAATCTATCCATTTTTTCCTCCTTGCCCATGTTTCTTTTAGCTCAGTTGCCAAGTTAAGCTCACAGTCCCCACTCCTCTCTCTTCTCACTGCCTTATGTACTTTGTCCATTTTGTAGTTTTTCTTACACATAATTAGAAACTGAAAGGTGATGAAGAGATAATGATACAAACCCTGGTGTATTGCTAAGGGCCAGAAATTTGCAGTTATTGACATTTGTTCCTTTTGTGTTCTGATGGTGTTTTCATCGCTTCTCTGCCTTGTTCTCCCTTTTGTTCCTAGGGAGAAATCTCTGCATCTGGCTTTTTAAAAGGGTTTCAAAAATGAAGGGAATATAAAGGATGGAATTAAAAGAGGGAGGAAGGCTATTATTTGAAGTCAGGTGAGGCCACTTAGGGAATCTGGTGACGGTCTTTTTCCAAGTTCTGCCTGTTGCAGAAAACATGTGGCAGCCCCTGTGTTTTGTTAGCCTGAGCTATTTGGCAAGTAAAAATGCCCTTTCTTTCCGAGGTGATTGCATCTTGTGTGTGTCTTGGCTCTTATCAAGGAATTTACAAAATGCAAAATTATTTGACCAGATTGGATTCAGAAAAATTCTGCAACTGAGAAAATGAGTGAATTAACGTTATTATTAAACAGGTGCAATAGCAATGAAAATTCAGGAGGCCAAAAACAGACTGAGTGGGCTGGATATGATGGCCCCTCCAGATTACTCTCCACCCTTTTCTCCCTCTGATTCTGAGCTTCCAGAAGGCTTCCCTGAGGGGTATAGCAGCAGGCTCTTGTGTGCTCTAGTTTCTAGCTGTATCTGACCAGTAGAAGACGTCAGAATTAGAGGGCAGCAGGACAGTAAGGTCAGCGTATTAGCTCTTCTGGCTTGCATCCATCCATGCTCTGCAAGTGGCCCCCTACATATATCTGTCTCTCAGTTTCCAGTAACCTCTCCCTCCCCTTGTAGGGATGACTTGTAACAGCTCTTCACTGTCACTGGCCCTGAGGTACTGCGCTATTCTTTGCCTATTTCTCTGAATTTTGTCCATACCATGGGAAGCAGTCTCTTTATTAAATTCTCCTCAAATTGATGAGGCCGTCTGTTTTCTGCCAGGACCTGTATGTCTCTGTAATTCAATCTCAGTCTTCCTCTTCAAGCCTAAAGGTAGAACACTCACAGAACTTGGGGACATACCCCCTAACAGTTAGTTCTTCAGTATTCTGAGAAAAGAAAGTGAGCACACAAACTTGTAGTGTAAATCAGTTACATTGGAACAGTGCATATAAACATATGCAAATGAATTAAGAAATATTTTGGTCTCTGATGACTGCAGTTTGAATTGACTAGCAAACTGTAGGAAGTCCATCAAGAAGTAGGGGCTAACTGAATCCCTCTGGGAGCCTTAGCAGCTGAGGCCGGCATTCAGGGTTTTATGGCAGCAGGTTCCCCTTGACCAATAGGACCTTTTAGTAGCTAATGCCTGCCCTGCACCTTCCATATTCCCTGTTGTCTGTTGGATCCACTTCTTTCTCTTTGGAAAGACAGAAACTAGGAAGAAGTATTTAAATTATCATTATCTAACTGATACAACACCAGAATGGCCAGTGGACTTTGCTTATCACTTAAAAAAAATAAAATTTTTATTTTGGAATACTTTTAGATTCACAAAGAAGTTTAAATAGAGTACAGACAGTTCTCATTTACCCTTCACCCAGCTTCCCCTAATGTCGGTATCTTGCATAACAGTGGCAATTTGTCAAAACTAAGAAATTAACATTGGTACATTCCTATTAAACTCTATACTACATTTGGATTTCACCAATTTTCCCACTAATATCCTTTTTTAAAAAAAAACCAGGATCCAATGTAGGATACCATGTTGCATTTAGTCATTATATTTCCTTAGTGTCCTCCAGTCTGTGACATTTTCTCAGATTTTCTTTATTTTTCATGACTTCGACAGTTTGCTCATCAGTTTAAAATTAGCTAGAAATTCGTGAATGCAGTTGAAACAACTTATATACCTATCCAGGATAGGTAAGAATTATTTTCAAATACCTGTTTTATCTTATGGGTCCCCCCTTAGGGGACAGGTCACAGCCTCCACCTGCTTCTACCCTCTACCTTGCACATCTCTTATCAGTAATAATGTTGAGTGTGTTGTGATTTACAGTGAAAATAGAATGATTTTGAGGACATGCTTCTTACCTTGGGATCAGTGCCTGCTTATCATGGTAGCCAGTGGCTTTCATTAGTTCTCTGGAGAAATGTAAATCTCTCTTTTAGGAAACAAAGTCCATTCATTTTTCCCAGTGGCTTCCCCTTTGAAGCCAATCTGTAAACTCCCTTAGATGACAATCACTTGGAATAATTTTGAATAATCCCCTGAACCTAAGCTCTGTAAAAGGCTGGCCTTTGGTTGGTCTTTCTTGTGCTTTCATTGTTGCACGTTATCACTTTAAGAGTAATATTTTTTCTTGCAAAGCTTTTGAGCATTACTTTGTGAAAGGTGTTGGAAAGGTGAAAATGATAATTAAATCTTATCTCAAGTGTAATTTTATGATTACATAGCACGATTCCCTAGAACTATGCTTTCAAAATTGTTGTGGGCCCATAAATGCCTCTTGTGTATCACTGTGGAGAACGTGCTAAAATGGGGCTTTGTTGTCCAATTATTTTTATATCAGCATCTGAGTGGATTCTTGGTCTAGGCAGCCACTCACTCACTCTGCTCATCCTTTTCATCCATGTGACTGAATGAAAGGCATGGCCCTAACAACCTTGTACTGGATGATTATAAAGCAGGAACACCAAAGCTAAGACACAGTGACTAAAGAATGTACATTCCTCCTCCTGCTGACTCTAACCTGTGAACTAGTGCATCTTGCAGTCTTCAGAGACTTTACGGACAGGTTAGCAGCCTAGCCTCAATTTTGTATACTTCAGCTATCTGGTGGGAGGACATCTTCTGTTACATTCACTCACTCATAGAGCAGTGAGAGTGTGTTACACATTGTAATTTTTTTAGGATATTAAGATGACTGAGGATTGGTTCCTGCCAGTCTTAAGAAGGGAAACAGGCAACAGATAATTGCTGCTGTGCATGGTGTGTGCTGTGAGGGAAGGAAACAAAAGGGGCCCTGGGAGCACAGGAGCTGGAGAGGAGGCGATGCCCCTGGTCTTGGTTCAGACGACATTCCTCTTCAGAGTTTGGAACTTCCAAAGTGAATACCTCTTTACTCTCGGGAAATTTAGTTGTGTGTAGAGGGAACAGACAAGAGAAGGGGTTGGGAGAGAAAGTGGGGAAATCATTTAGGAGGCAGTAAACAATAATCCAGTAAATACAGTTTTCCACCTCTTTTCCTGGTCTGTTGTAAAGGGAAATTACAGTCTATAGAAAGAAATGTATGGAACTGGTTTGTAGTTAAAGAAGCTCTTTCACTTTCTGTCAGTGTGACCTTGAGTTAGTCAGTGGAGCACTCCAATTCTATTTTCTCTTCTGCAAAATGAGATAAAATGTTAAATCAACTGCCTGGTTGCTCTCAGAGTCTTTCTCTGCCTTTGCTCTGCTCTGTAATACAGGAAGCAACAATTCTTTCCCAGACTTCCCTGCCCTTTGGTAACCAACTGGTTTGGCCAGTGGGAGGCAGCAGCAAATGCCTTCGTGGAGAGAGGCCAGAGTATTTCTCCTCCTCTTGGCTTCCTGTGGCCTCTGGGGCTGATCATTTCCATCATGGCTCTAGCAGCGGCTGATGGGCCCCAGCTTCTGGGCGCTGTTTCACTGCTTACTCCCACTGTCCCTCCAGACCCAGGGGTTACAGCCGCTCCCTGCTGTTGTGATAATGCTAGGGTTTCTTCAGTGATCCTGACTGTATTGCTGACTTTTCCTTCACCAAAATACAACCAATTCTTTTGAATTAACTTTCCTCTATTTGTAATAGAAATAGAAATTTTTATTTTCTTGACTAGATCATGCCTAACATGTAAAACGGAAGTGCTTTTAAAGTTACATAAATGTAGAAATGTTAGATTATGCTCTTACTCTTTAGGACTTTTATATCTGAAGGGAATCCTGGAGTATAGAATCCTGTGCTGAGCTGAGCTTGGGTCCTGCTGGTGCTAGTCACAGGCCTACAGGCCTAGTAAGCAGTCTCTTCAGTTTTGGGCCCTGTGCCTACATATCCAAACCAGGGGCCAGCAATTGGTTGCATATTAGTGGTTTTTCTTGGTTCACACCCTGCCTTGAGCAGAGACACAGATACATAAAACATATCTTTGCCCTTGGAAGTTTATAATCTATAAAGAATTAGCAGGAAATATGTAATATAGTAGTATATCCATAGGGATCTGTAATGAAAAACAAAGTACAAATGAAGCCAGTTCCATAAAAAACTTGAATCAGCCAATTATTAAGAAATTAAAACAATCTAGTGTGTACTGTATAGAGAGCATTGTTCTAGACAAGGCAGGGTGTAGAAAGGAAGACTGAGACATCTCATGAAGTCTGTTTATATCTCCTGGTGGAGACAAAATAGAATTACATGAAATGAATACTAAAGGAAGTGTACTACAATTATTTAAGAATTTCAAAGGTATTAAATTTTAAAAACTTCAATTCCTTGATCAATAAATAAAAGCAAAGTTCTCCAACTTCACACATTACCTTTAAATATTTTACTCACTTTATACATTTTTTTGCAAAAAAATGCTTATGCAGTTAATTTCCAGACATTGGGGTAAACATTTTGGCATTATATAATGACATTTAGTGTTAGTATACATTTGTAATGGTGTACATGCTTGAGATACGGTCATATAGTGCAAGTATATTGGGTAGATAAAAGGGTTTTTCAAATGTACTGGTAAAGAGCCCATCTGTAGAGTCCAACAGAATTGGCTTGAAGCTCTTATCTCACCGTTTACTAGCTATGGGACTGTAGGAATGTTACTTTCTTGGTCACATTTTCCTCATCTATAAAATATATTGCCTGGTACATAGGTTATTATATGGATTAAATGAAGCAATTAAAGTAAAACTTTTTAAAAGCATAATGCCTGGAACATAGTACACACTCAAAAAAAGTCATTATTGTCTCCACATTTGTCCTAAATTAGAATATTAGGGCAAAATTATAAGAATTAGAATAAAAGTGTATAGCAGACTTCCCAGTCTGGCTGCAATGGAACAGGAGGAACAAACTTTATCCCTTTGCTATAAATAACAAAAGACTTGATAAAACATAGTGACTGGTCATATCATTCATTAAAAATTAACCCTTTGTGGCTCATGGAAGTTTAAAAAAGCTAAATAATAAAATTTCTACAAGGAAATAGGAGGAAACCTTTTCCACCTTGGACTGGACAAAGACTTCTTATTCAAGGGAGGAAAAAGTATGAATAATAAGAAAAAAATGATAAATGTGTATTTCATCAAAATTAAAAACTGCTTTTTGAATGACGCCATTAAAAAGTAAAAAAGAAGCCACAACTGTATACAGAATATATCAAAGCTCTTACAACTCAGTAATAAGAGCACAAATGATTTTTAAAAAGTGGAGAAAACATTTGAATAGACCCTTCCAAAAGAACATATATGAATGGCTAAGAAGACATGAAAAGATACTTAGCACGATTAGTCATCAGAGAAATGTGAACCCATAATGAGATACCAGGACAGATCCACAAGAATGGCTAAGACTAAAAAGACTTACAATACTAAGTCCTGCTGAGGATATAGTGTGAATAACACAACCATTTTGGAATAATGGTGTTGTAGTGTCTTATAAAACTAAACATACTCATATGTTATCATTGAGAAATTCCATTTATAGGTATTTTCCAAGGAGAAATAAAAGCGTATTCACACAAACACAGAAACATATATCTTCATAGTGGTTTTATTCATAATAGTCTAAAACTGATAACTCAAATGTCCATTAACTGATGAATGGATAAATCGTAATATATTCACACAACAGAATGCGACTCAACAATACAGAGGAATGAGCTTCTGTTGTATGCAACAACATTGGTCAATCACAAAAACAATGCTGAGTGGAAAAATGTCAGACATAAAAGAGTAAAAACTCAGATACAAAAGAGTATCAATTATATGAAATATTAGAAGAGACACAGTCATCATCTGAGGCCTACATTCTCTGAGATGGGAGGGTGGGGAGTGACTGGAAAGTGGCACAAAGGAGCTCTTTGGGGGTGGTGAACATGTTCTGTATGTTGGGTTTGAGGTGTTTATATGGATGCATATATTTGTCAAAACTCGAACTGTGAAATTAAAATGGATGCACTTTGTGCATAAGCTATATCAATAAAGTGGAGTAAAAATATGGAGATACAGATCTCAAATATGTTGAAAATATTAGATGAGAAAATATAGGTAAACCATTAGTGTGGTTTAAAACAAAGTGTGTAGCACATCCATGCAGTCTCATCAGAACCCAGAGATTTGAGGCTTAGGAGAAATTAGGTAAAACCTAAAAAATAGCATCAGGGGCAGAAAAAGCAGACTTTGCAGCTTTATCTAGATTCCACTGGAGGAACTTTGGAAAAACCAAGTAAGCTTGCTGCACCCTGGTATTGCTGTAAAATCTATTATCCAGTAGTGGGGGCATCAGAATCTGAATGGAATAGTCCACTCCGGCCCACGCTAGTTGTTCTGTGGTTTCCAGTGACAAAGAAATGCCCTGGTTCTAGAGGTTGTGAGAATAGAGAAAACGTGTATTATCAAATAGGATGTTAGGACATGAAATACATTATTATGGCTTTTCTTGAAGACTCCCTAACTGCATCCTTACATCTCCACATTGAGTTTCTGGTTCTTGGGGACTGTGCAAAGGGAGTGAATCTCACTCATAACTTGCAGTCTGAGCCAGTTTGTGCTTGTAGAGCTCTTTGATGAGCATCCCAGCTTCACCCCAGGTCCAGACACGCATCCTTCAGCCACTGGCTAAGACAGAATGTAATTGTTACTAGATGTATCCAAGGCTCAGAAGGTTTTTTAAAAAATTTATTTTGGTATCATTAATCTACCATTACATGTGCAATATATTAAACTACCCCCTTCATCAGGTGCCCCCCAGCAACCGCATTACAGTCAGAAGGTTTTTTTTTTAGCAAATATGTAAACAATGATTAGGCAATTTTATTTCATACACCTCTGCTCTCAGAGTCTGCCTAAGGTTAACACATGATAAAACTCACTAAAGTGCAAAAGGGGAATTTCTTTGATGCTGGATTATAATATGTAAAATGTGGGAGCAGTAGGCAGCTGTATCCCATCTTCAAACGGAGGGGCACAGGAAGCTGGTTTGTAGTGAGAGGAGAAACATACAGAGAGAAGAACTTGAGAAATGGAGAGGGAAGGTTCTCATATTCCTGGGAGCCAGTGGAGCCAGTAGATGCCATTGTGTACATATTTTGAAAATTTCCTATTTTTTTAAGTTTCTTTGGGTTAGATTTCTGACAACTGCAATTAGAAAAGTTTAACTTTTTGTTATATATAAAGAAATATTTTCATTTCAAAAAGAGATTTAAAAATGGTTTGAAATGATGAGGATATTGCCATATTGCTGGTGTGTATTGGGCTGTGAGTCAAAAGTGAATGTGATTTTGGGTGAGAAATCCAGGTCTTCAACTTTCTATGGTTTATAGTATAAAAGTAAATTTAGAAAATGGGTGCTATTCAGTTTTATGAAACAACTGAGGGTGTAGTCTGTATTGGGGTATAAAAGTAGGGCTTGGGTTAGATTGCTGTCACAAAGCCAAACTTAACAATGGATTGGATAAAATGTGAATTTGTTTCTTTTACTTACCCATTTGAAAGCAGAGAACTGGTAGGGCTGGTCGAGTGTCTCTGCCATCTTGTATATACTGCCTCCGTTTCTGTGTCCACGGTGGCTGCTCCTTACCCTGATCACACATTTGCATCTTGTGAAGAACAAAAGAGAATGCCAGTGCCCACCACTTCATTTTCAGGACATGACCTAGAGATTGCACATAATACTGCTGTTCATATCATACTGGCTGGAACTTGATTCAAGGGTATACCTGCTTATAAACAAGTCTAGAAAAGTTACCCTTTATTCAGGTGGTGATGTGCCCAGCTATGACTGGGGGTTCTGTTTTAAAGGAAGAAGACAGCAGAGATTGGGAAACATCTAGTCATGTCTGCTGCAGTTGGGAATGTTGGAGTAACATGAGTGTCAGGGGAATTTAGATCAGAGACCTTTATTAATTCTACTGACACAAATACTTGAGGACAGCAGGGTTTTAGGGTTTGGTCTAATAATGGTGTTGCTTCTGAATTAGTGTGGCAGAGGCTAGAGTGAGATTGGAAACCAGCTGGGAGATTGTTTTAGTTGCTCAGGAGTGAGTAGGCAAATAATGGAAATGGTGAGAAATGGCTAAACCTGAGGAATAATTGGAATAGATAATAATAAGACTTGGAACAAGTCAAAGTGCGGAGGGGAGTGTCAGGAATGACTTCAAGGCTCTGGTTTGTAAAGGCAGAAGAGACACCATTACACTGACCCACACAGGAAAGTCTGGGGAGAAAATGTATTCTTAGGAAAGATAATGACTTGATAGGTATATTTTTGTTGCTGTTCTGGACCATAATTTAGGTGTGGGACAAAAAACAGGTTGGTGCTTGGTCCATCCTTGAATATGTGCACTGATTCTGAACTTTCCCAATTTCCCTTGTTTTTTTCCTCTACATAAACATACTTACAACTACCATGGAAGCCTGAAACCTGGGAGAGCTTTGAGATGTGAGGTGGAACGAGAGTCACATAGTATGCCCCATGACTGGGCATGCATCCTTCATCACTCTTCATTTTGTTGTTTTTAGAAAATATGCAGAATGGATTAGCCTACTAACTACTGGCAGAAAATGCATAGTTGCTATATCGATATCCAGCGTTTGCTCAAATCTCATTAAGCTCTGAAACCAGAGGTTTGTAATGTGTGTTCCTCTTAGAAATTTCTTCCTTTTTTTAACTAGAAATTTCCTTGGACTTATCTTTGAGATCAGTCAGAACAAACTATCAATCTGTTTTTTTCCAGAAATATCCAAGTAGCAATCCTCAAAGTGAATTGTTGTTTTGCAAAAATTATTCAGGTAATTCTTCTAAATCTTTTGGGTTTCTATACGTTGAAAAAGTATGAAAAAGTGCATTGAATTAAGCAACTGGGTATTTTCAAAACAACTGGATGAATTTAGTTTGTGATTGGATAGTAAATAATGAGTAGTTTGCCTGATGTAATCGGGACTTAGATTTTCCTATCTCTAAATTGGTTTATATGTGATGTAAGACTAAGAATTCAGTTTTCAGAGGAATGGCTATCCAGAGACCTTCTGTGTGAGTGTTTTTAGCAGAAAGGGGGTAAGTGAAAATGGTTAGGGAGATTTCTTTCTGTGTGTCTGTTAATTAAGAATTGTTGGAACGATTACATCTCAGTGGGGGCTTACCACTTGAGGCTGGCTTGACATTTCTGTCTAGTTTCTAAACAACCCTTTAAAAAATGTAAGTGAGTAAGTCTTTGCCACTCTGGAGAGGAAGGTGCATTGTTGTCTATTATGAAATGCTTTTCTTTGTAGAGGATGTTCTTCCCTTCCTTTCTAGTCAACATTTCTTTAAACAGTAGGTAGAGAAGATTCTTAACAAAGAATTTTGGTAGTCAGTCGATCCTATTTGAGTTAAGATATTGTGTTTTTTTTTTGGGTGTGAAAATCCAGTCTAGGAAGATTACACCTTACAAGTAAAGAACACTCATTCTTCTGATTAAAAAAAAAATCTA
>JAVSCE010009485.1:0-21236 GCA_032199065.1 Smutsia gigantea | reverse complement strand
TTCTCTGTCAAATGGGGCCAAGCATCCTACATCAAGGGAGCTGATGGTTGGGTGGGCACTTGGAAGCTGGAGCCCAGTGGTCTCCACTCTTGGCTGCCCAGTGGAATCACCTGGGGAGCTTTACAAACTCCAGATGCCTCGATCCCAGCTCCAGGAATTTGGATGTCATTGGTCCGTATCGTGGCCTGGACATTAGGAGTTTTTAAGGCTCCCAGCTGACTCCGTTGTGCAGCCAAGCCTGAGGCCCACTACTGGAGCTGCCCACACTTGCAAAGGGTTATTTCTGTATACAGCTGAGAAAGCAACATTCAGTTTTTCTCTCCACTTGGAGCTGTCAGGAAATGGCCCACTAGGGTTGGGCTGGAATCAAACCTCTGTCTTAAACTCTAGAGTCAACTCAGTCTGCTAAGTTAGTTCGGGAAGCCATCAGTTCCCAGCTCTTTTACCCTCTGGTGTGGGTCCCTGGGCAGCAGGGCAGCAGCATCAGCCTGCTGGCAGGGCTGCTTTCCGATTGAGCCTGCTGCTGCTGCTATTCTAGAAGCCAAAGCAGATCCTCGCTTGAGAGCTTCAGCTCCCCACTGCCTGTCAGTCACAGCTGCATGACTGAGGCTGGGGGACCAGACGCCTGGCTGTCTGCCGCTGGAGCTGGGTAGCAGATTTGCTGAGGTGTCTTTGGGGCCAGGCCAGCCTTCCAGCTCAGTGTGAGGGCTGGAGATGAATTTCTCTGAGCAGCCAAACGCAGCTCAAAATGAATGTGATCAATCAATCGAATGAAATCCGTGGTCAAGTTGGCCCAGCATGACAGAGAAGGCCAGCACCAGTCCCTATCTTACTCCTGCACCTGAAAAATTGCAAGAGGTATATGTGCCTGCCATTTTCCTGAAGTCAGACACTACCCGGTGATCATGTGGGGAAATGGCAGTGTCAAGTCTGCAGAGAAAGCCTCATAGCCAAGGTGGGCCTACTATACATCAGGCATTGTGTGGGCGCTAGATATGTAATCTCATTGAATCTGAGCATTTTAACACCATAAAAAATAGGTGTGGTTATCTCTGTTTTAAAGGTGGGGAAACTGAGGCCTTAGAGGAGAAGTGTCCTTGAGAGGTCACCCAGCTAGCCAATGACAAAGCCAGAATTCACATCCTGGCCTTTCAGCCGGCGCAGCACTTGTTTTGTATACTGCTTCTCAAATTGCAGAGGGAAACTTTCGATCCAGGTAGCTAGTTTTCCCTTGCTTTGTTTGTTTTTCATTATTGTCAGATCATTGTCCGCAGGGCCCTTCCTTGGCCAGACTGGGGAACATGAAGATTGCTTTTGTCATGGTGCAGCTTCCCTGCTGAGTTCATTTAGGTAATATCAGCTGCTCTAACCCCTAAGTCCCACCGCATTAACACAACAGACACTTACTCTTGTCCATACAAAGTCCAGCTGGCCATGGAGGGGTGGTGGGTGGCGGGGGGCGGCGGGGGCGGAGGGGGGAGCGGTTTGCTTCATGGAGTCACGCGGGGATTCAGATTCCTTCCACCTGCGGCTCTGCCCTCCCCTGGGCTTCAGCTTCATCTGTTAGGCCGCTGCCTCTGGAAGGCAGGTCGGGTAGGGAGTGCAGGGGACCCTCTAGGAGGATCCATGCCCAGATGAGGACAAATACCCCAGATTTCTGTCCACATTCCATTAGCCAGAACGCAGTCACATAGCCATGCTGATGCAAGGGACACTGGGCAGCACATCTAGCTGTGTGCCGGGGAATTCAGGAAATGGATCTTAGTGAGCACACTGCAATCCTGCCTACAGCCCTATAGGCCCCAGCGGTCTCTCCATTCCTGGCCCTTGCCCTCTTGGCCCCACAACACCCTTCCAGAGCCCTGGGTCTGGTGCTGCATGTCAGCTCTGCTCTGACTGACAAGTACCTTCTACCAAATTTCTGCCCAGGGTGCACAGATCAGGGCAGGTGCACCAAGGGTACCTGGCCGTGGTTTGGCTGAAGGTCCTCATGAGGCCACCTCACCTAAGTGGCACCTGTGCCACAAACCATGGGCTTCTCAAAAGCTGTCTGGCTGGCCTTCTGCCAGCTGTTCAGAGGAGGGAGCCCGTAATGGAGAGGTTGCTGGCCTTTGGCTTAACCCTTCATTTGGCTGTCGATGAATGTCGGGGCCTCTGAATCTGAAAGCCCGGGCTTTTGCTCCAGCAGTCTCTCCTCCTCGATGTGTTTTCTTTCTCCTTAGCTCTGCTAGCCTCAGACCCCAAAGGGAAGGTGAGTTTTACAGTGATGGACGGTAGGGGTTTTTCACACCTGCTGATTCTGACATCCCGAGTCAGCAGGATCTGGGCTGCCAAGATACATGATTTAGAGGTGCTACATTAAGACAAAAAGTGCTCCCTTAGTATTTTCATGACCCTCTGTGGTCAAGGACAGTTACAATGGAATTTCCTTCAGAACAAGCATGGCCAAGGAAGGCTTGGTCAATGTCAAGGGCATTCTTTGCTGTCTCCCCTCCCAAGTGAAAGTGCCTCAGCCCCTTCTTGTAATCCCAGGGTGAGTGGTCAGGACCCAACCCTGTGTGCCCCCGTCATGATGCCTTTCAGAACCCCTAGGGCTAGTCCAAGCACACTTTATCTAAGAAGCTACTGTCAGTGGCTAAGAGGAGACCTATTAGCATTTTAGCAGAGAAGGCCTTGGTCCAGAAAGGTCACTCACGTACTTCATCACGCTTAGGGAGAAACAGGGCAGTTGCTGAGGGGTCATGGGCCTCGTCACGCGGTGGCTTGTAGCCTGGAGAAGGAGCTGCGTTGACACAGGGGCCTGTCACTGGGTGGTGTGAACAAGGCCGATGCTCACCCTGGGCCCGCCCTTCCCCAAATCAAGCCAGTGCGAACTGCAGCCTTACCAGTCCAGAAACTCATCTTTTGTCTTAGGTGTGGTTCCCTGCAAGCAAGTTCTGACCTAAGGCTTCATGGGACGGTGCTGTACTAATGACCAGGAGGGGCATGGGAAGTGGGCTGGGGGTGAAGGACGTGCAGCAAAGTCCACGGACGTAACTGATTCAACCCTGTGGTGGTGCTCTTGGGTTTGTGTCTGCATTAAGGGACAAGGGGTGTTTACACCCTGTACCCATCACTATGTCACCAATGCGCTGTCTTTGAGCAGCTCATTGCTCATGCGCAACAACAAAGCAGGCCCCAGCAGCCTGGTGCAGCCCGCCGACCGAGACGCAGTGCTGGGGGTTGG
Source organism: Smutsia gigantea (assembly GCA_032199065.1). Lineage (NCBI taxonomy): Eukaryota > Metazoa > Chordata > Mammalia > Pholidota > Manidae > Smutsia > Smutsia gigantea. The sequence goes on along the minus strand of JAVSCE010009485.1, from coordinate 18,010 downwards.
GAGGAATGCCTCTGAGGGGCCCAGGATCATGGACGGTCACCGCCTTTGTGCCCGGTTGGAGGCTTCTTATCTCTTTCGGCGTAGCCTCTAATATCAACTTTATCCTGAGAGTACAGAGGGAATTGGGCCTGGGTGCCAGGCCTCCCAGGGATGGCCTGGGGCAGGGACATGCTTTGTTGCAGGTGTGGGGCTTCCAGCCCCTCCGCACAGAGGGCAGCGGCCACCGCTACAGGAATTGCATGCGGAGGAGGGCAGTGGCCTCGCAGGTGGGGCAAGGCCGTTAGAAACTTAGAATTTTCAAAGGAAACTTCAACTTAATTCACATGCCTTTCACAGTGGGAAAAGAGCTGGGATTTCAGATCTGACACTTCACAGTCTGCTTTAAGCTTAGCTGCACTCTGGGGCTGGGAATCTCTGTGTGTAAGTGTGTGGGTACGCGCTCGCATCAGTAACCCACATGGACAGCATCCAGGCAGGCCCTCTCTGCCCAGCCCTGTCTGTGGAGCCATTGGCCTCTTAGGCCTAAGCCCTGCAAGTGCCCCTCCTCAGTGCTCCTGTAATGCTGTGCATGCGTTTCCTGTTGCCTGAACCACATTATTTTACAATGATTTGTTTCTGTTATCTGTCTTAATCAGTGCGCTGAACTCCTTGAGAGCAGAGCCCACATCTTCTGTTCGTCCAAGCTCTTAGTGCCCAACTCAGTGTCTGGGCATTGGCTAGGTGCTCAGTAAATATTTGCGGAATAAATGAATCATGTGGAGAACTGAAGAGTTACCAGAGGAAGAAACCAGGGACATAAAGCTAGAACCATGACTAAGAAAGAGATGAAAGGATTGCAGGAACTGGAATAAAGAAATCCATGAGACACAGATGTGGAGCAATACGAAGCCTCCCCAACTGCTTCTGGGCGAATGAATGATTCAACTCTTTGGCATTGCCAAGTAAACTGGCACATGTGCATAGCCTACAGACCTCAATTCCATGCCAAGGCATGTGCCCTAGAGAAACTTCCACACATGCACTAGGAGATGTGTGCAAGAATGTTCATGGATGCACAGTAGCTCCAAACTGAAACAACCCATGTGTTTGCCAACAGTAGAATGGATAAATAAGTTGTGGTAGCTTCATATAATCGAGTACTATGCCACAGTGAGCTAAGAAGTCAAGCTAAGTATTCCTCTAACAGTCACTGGGAACTTCTCCAATTTAAGAGGCTCATTGTGCAAGCAAGGGTGGGGAAGGGAGACTGAGATTAAAAAAAAAAAAGGCAGCTGCCTGTCCTCATAAACCATGGGTTGGCCAACTATGGCCTGCAGGCCAAATCCTGCTGGCCACCTGTTTTTGTAAATAAAGTTTTATTGAAACACAGCCATGCTCATTCATTTACATATTGTCTATGGCTGCTTTCACCCTTCAATGAGCATTGGTGCCATCAAGACTTGTGTCCCTCTCGGCATGGCCAGCCCTCTGGGCTACTGCTGACTGCAGCCCCTGGGTGCCTGCTGAGGCCTGTGTGGCCCACCGCAGGGTTGCATTGTCCTACTGAAGTGGGCTCGTGGTGGACCTTCTGGCTTGTTACGTAGGTGTCATATCCTACAGGGACCAAAGGCAGCTTGGGAGGACCAGGGACCCATTGCTTGATCCCACTGTGCCATCCAGTTGACTTTAATGTCACTGTTTCAGGCTTGTCCAAGGCCCTCTTGTCTGTCTATGTGGCTACTGCACATTCCAGAAAGGGGAGCTCAGGACACACCCTATGACTGCCTCCTCACCTCTACTGCCCTACTTCTCACAGAGTCTTAAGCTGGAAAAGGGAAGGGATGTCCGTCTGTGTCTCCTTTGTCACATTTCCTTCTTCCTGACTCCAGCTACATCTTCATAGCAGACAAAGGTCTCCCCTTTTCACTGTAGTAAAAACCTGGGAGTGCAATCTTCCAAGTTCATTTGCAGATTGGCTGTAGGAAGAAACAAAGGATTCTGGAAAATCTTTCCTGAAGACAACCTCTTGGCTTGTCAGCCCCTTCCCTGCTGCATATCTCGATTCTGAATGTCAAAAGCCAACTATTACCTTGGTCTTTCTCTCCATATTCCGTCTGTAGCAAAATCTCAATCTCTTCTCATCCTGCCCCACCCCCTTGCTCAGCAAATAGAAGCCTTGGGCTGACCAGGGCAAAGTCATGTCCTTGTGAAGCACAGGAGATATGCACCCTAAAACTGTGAAAAAAAATATTGTCCTTATGGTATATACATGAGGCAGCTGAAGGTCATAGGTTAGATTGTCTTGCCCAAGGTTATCTGTAGGACCCCCATTTGCCAGCTATTGTGAGTGGAGGCTGATAACCCATAGCTGCTCCTATCTCTGCAAGTTGTGGCCCTGCCTTACTTGGACCTCTCCCCCACACCCCCATAGGTCTGGATCAATAACTGACTGGCATGGCAGTGTAAGAGCCTTGCAGAAATTTGACTACCTCCGTGGTGCTGTTTATGCTCCAGAGCTAAAGCTAGTCTCCAGCAGAGACCACATCCTTGCTTTGCTTTATCTCGCTGCCCTATCTTGCTCCTTCCAATAAATCACTTTCACAAAAATCCCTGACTCAGGCCCTGCTTCTAGGGAATATGGCCTAAAACCTGCTTAGGCTTAATATCAGCTGTATTTGTTTTCTCTCATTGCCTAAAAATGACCAAAAACCTGGTGGCTTAAACAGTACAATTTTAGTCTTGAATAGTTCTGGAGGTGAGAAGTCTGGTACAGGTCTCCCTGGGCTGACATCAGGGTGTTTCAGGGCTCTGTGTATCTTTCTGAGAGCTCTAGGGAAGGATGCATTTCCTCTTTTTTTCAGCTTCTAGAGGCCACCACATCCCTCGGCTGGGGGTCCCTCCATCATCTTCAGTGTCGCATCTCTCTGGCTGTTCTTCCATCCTCACACATCTGTCTCTCCGTCATGGGAAAAGCTTTTACACTTATAAGGCTTCACGTGACTCCACTGGGCTCACCTGGTAGTCCAGGATAATCTCCCTATCTCAGAGTCCTCTGAGGAACCTTAGTCTTACCTGCAAAGTCCCTTTTGCCACATACATGAACAAATTCACAGGTTCCATGGATTGATGTGTAGATGTCTGTTATGGACTGAATAGTGTCTCCCCATGGCTTCTGAAGTCCTAAGCCCCAGTACTTGTGCATGTGGCCTTATTTGGAAATAGAGTCTTTGCAGATGATTAAGTTAAGATGAGATCATTAGGGTGGGCATTTATCTGGTATGACTGTGTCCTTATAAAAAGGGGGACATTTGGGCACAGAGAGTGCGCATACACATGCGTGCACACACACACACACATGCACACATACAGGGAGGGGCTATGTGAACACAAAGTCAGAGATCAGGGTGATGAATCCATAAGCCAAGGAACACGGGAGATCACCAGCAAACCACTGGAAGCCAGGAGAGAGGCCTGGGGCCGGTTCTTCCTCACAGCCCTAGCTAACTACTACAGCCTCTTTGGGGGGCCATTCTTCGACCTGTGGCACCAGGCCTCTGGATTTGGGAAGTAAGTCAGGAGCAGCCAGGAGTCAAGCAGGTATTGCCTGTGGCTCACATGACTCTCAGAGGATATCAGGACTGGGGGAAGGTTGCCGTAGACCTTGGCCAAGAATGTGTCTGCTGTCAGGGTCTGGTCTCGGTCCCACGGACCTAACTGTCCTGACTGAAGGACGCACAGACACTGGGAACTCCATTAAGGGCCTGGCAGCCAGGCTGTGGGCATCGGGTGGGCTTGGGCAGGAGGAGAGACGGTGGGGAAAGGGATTGTTTTTTGGAGACAAATTGTTCATAGCTTAAATACTAACTGCCACCCCCCAGGTAGTTGCAGCCTCAGAGGAAGGCTGTAGTTTATGTTTTGGGTAAACAAATGAGGCATCTAAGTAGAAGAAATAAACAAGGCCAAAGATCCAAGGACAATTTTAAAAAACAATGCGCAAGGTCCGTACCTCTGGGTTGCCCATGTGACCTGGTTGGTCTCTTTGTGTGGTTGGTAGCTTTCCTGCTCCTCTGACCTTTTGTTCTTCCAGTCCCCTGGTTTGAGCTGCTCCATTCTGCCAAAACCAAAATGTGCAGAGGAAAAAAAAACAGCAAAAAGCAGAAGTGAGTGGCGTTTACTTCTTTTGCTGCTGTTAATATGAATGTGTTGAGCTCGAATGGCAGCTCCCTTCTGAGAAAGGTGGCAGGCACTGAATGGGAGCCGCTGTGTCTGCCCACACCTACAGGGAAAGGGCCTTTCCCTCCATCTGCTCGCACTCACTTCTCCCTCGTCCCAGAGCAGCTGCCTTCCCTCCAGGCTGGAATCGCTCCCTGCTCTGGGACCACGTGGGGCTGTCTGGTGGGATGACAAGTCCTGAGACTCTGCTTCTCGTCCTCCCTTGCTGTCCTAGGGGATGCATAAGGAGTCTCCTGCAGGCTCCTTCTCTTTCTGTGATGCTTTTCTGCGGGAAATGGTGGAGAGGCTGGTGAACAAAATGTCACATCTCACGCTGTGTGTGGTAAGTTGCCAAGATGGCCACAAATTCTTTCCTTCCCTGTGTCCACACTCTTCCAGTGTTTGTGGATCTTGTCTGACCTTGTGACTTGATGGGGTCAGTGGGACAGTAGCAATTGTGATATAAGAAGAGACTTAAGATGTACCTGCCTGACGGGGCTTGCTGCTCCATGACCTTCCCACTGTATGAACAAGCCCGGGCTCGCCTGCCTGGAGGATGGGAGACCATGTGGGGGAGAAGCAAGGCGCCGCAGATCACCTGGCAGCCGGCTGATGAGTGGGCGAGCCCCGCAGTAGCTGAGGCTGGTGTAGATCAGAAAACCTGGCTCACTGAATCCAGTTCAAATTGCTGTCCTCACCCTCCTGAGCTGAGTGGCTATCGAGCCACAGTTAACTTTGTATGAAGCATTCAGTATATAAAACAGGGCTCAACAAGTAGGAGTTTCCTGGTTCCCCTTCCCCTTGCCCTCATAACTACTCCCTTGTAACCTGATAAAGGCAGAACCGTTCAGGTCAAGCTGTGAATTAAACTGGCTCAAGGGGACCTGTGGTTTGATTCATGGTGGGTATCATCTTCTTGGCCAGCACAAGTCATGCTTTGACTGACTGGCTCTTTCCATCTGTGGCAGAGCTTATTTTCCAAAAAATGGCCACAGTATGTTTAGTTCCACATGCTCTTCCAGAGCCTTGCCATCCCCTCATCAAGAGGTGGAGTCTGTGCTGCTTCCCCCTTGAACATCAGGCGGGCCTTGTGACAGCCTCAAGTAATAGACTATGTACGATGTTAGTTGTGACTGTTATGTGACTTCCAAGGCTAGGTCACTAGAGGCAGTAGCTTCTGCCTGGCCCTGCTCTTCGCTGTCTCTCACCCTGTCCCCCACACACACTGCGGGATGCCTGGCCCACCATATAGAAAGTCTGGCTACCCTGTGGCTGCCATGTCGGAGGAGCCACAAGGAGAGACCACAGAGAGAGAGTGACAGATGCCCGGGGAGCCCCAGCTGTTCAAACCATCCCAGCCCAGGCACTAGACATTTGACTGAAAGACGCTGCAAGATGACCTCAGCCCCAGTCCCTCCCTAACTGCAGCCTCATGAACAACTCGACCACCACCTCTTGTGGAGCGCTGCTGACAGGCGTCTTTCTTCTGCATGCAATCCGCAGCGGAGAGCTCAAGGCTGGTGCTGGCCACGGGCACAGTGAGCATGGGGACAGTCAGCAGGACAACACACAGTCAGAACTCACGGAGACAGAAAGTTAGGAAGGGAATGCTGGATTAGTGAAAATCTGAAATATGTTTTTTTGTTACTTTTAAATGTTATTCTGCCCCTTCCAAACAGTCACACTAACAAAGACATGTAGCTCAGTGACAGGCATCCTAAAGGCATTTGATATTAAATAGTCAGAGCTAACACTGAGTACCTACTATGTACCAGGGGCTGTTCTAAGCTCTTTCCATGTATTAAATAATTTAATCATTACGGTATTACCATATGGGAAGTTCTATTATTACCTCATTTTTAAAAACATGCCAAAGATCACACAAGTAATAAATGGCAGAGTTGGAATTTGAACCTGGCAGACTGGCTCCAGAACCCATGATTTTAATCACCAGACTACACTGTTTCTCAATAATTGTTAAACAAATGTTTCCAAATTAACTCCAAAGAAAAATAACATTTTAAGTCAATAGCTTATAAGCAAATGTTGACATCTTGGGAGTCTATACTGGGGATTCTGATTTAAAAGTTTCAAAATAATTTCTGAATGAAAAAAACATTTGTCCTACTCACAAACTTGTGACTATAAGAATTATGAACCAAATACTTTAGTCTCTGTACAAGCAGATGTTGGATTAAGGTTTTGTCCACTTTTTTTTTTTAAGTATGAGGAAACCCTTATGCACCTATTAATAATTAACAATAAAAACTGGTATAAAACATGAGTAAATTATACACTTATTAAAAGCTCCTCAATAAAAGTTTTGGAATAAGCATATGAAGAGTAAAGCAATACCAGTGCCCTCAACTTTATTAGACATATGGATCAAATAACCCATTTTGGGGTCAAGCCAGCATATGTGCTGTAAGGAAGCTTTCCCTCCAAAGCAGTTCCAGAATCTGACCCCTTCTCACGACCATCACTGATACCCCCCTAGTCTATGCCAGCAACTTGTCTCTCCTGGCTTGTGCAATAGCCTCCTAGCCAGGCTTCCTGCTTCCCCTCTTGGCACTCTGTAACCCATCCTCCGCCCTGTGGCCAGAGTGACCTTTTAAAGATGGAAATCAGATGGCGTCACTCCTCTGTTTAAAACCTTCCAGTGGTTTCTTGTTGCACTTTGCCCACCTCTCTGACTACCTCTGGCCACATTCTCCCTCCCTCACTGGGCTCCAGCCACACTGGCCTTTGTTCTATTTCTTGAAAACACACCTTAGAGGCTTTGACTTGCAATTTCCTCTGCCCTCGAGGCTTCATCTCACTGCATCCTTCCTCTCATTTGGTCTCAGCAAAAAAAAACCTCTTGAGAGGGGTCTTCCCTCGACTATCTTTTCCACATTGTCCCCCATAGTCCTTCTCTGTCACTGCACCCTGTTTGTCTCCTTTATGGCACATGTCACAATTTGTGTGATCTTGGTCTTTTATTTGTTTTCTTCTTGACTTTCTGTTTCCCTCTATGTTAGTCAGTCTACCCCCTTATCCATTTTATTATGGAACAAATTACCCCAAAACTCAGTGACGTAAATCATGACTTATTTAGTGACTCATGATTTTGTAGGGTACTAATATGGTCCCAGCTCAGCTGGGTTGTTCTTCTGCCTGGGCCAGGCTTGGCTAATTTGGACTGGATCTGCTGGCAGCTGAGGGGTCAGCAGGGACTGGCTGGTACATAATGGCCTTCGTTGGGGCCTTTCTCCACACGTTTGCTCATCCTCCAGCAGATGCACCGAGGCTTGTCCATGGGGCAGCTGTAGCATTCCAAGAGCTCGAGAGGGTAAGGTTCAAGACTTCCTGAGGTCTCAGCTAGGAATCAACACAGTGTCTGTTCTGTTGCATTCCATTAGTCAAACAAGTCACAAGGCCAGCCCGGGTTCAAAGGGTGTGGAAATATGCACCTTGTGATGAGAAGAGCTGCGAAGCGTGGTGGCCATTATTGCATTTCACCACTTGTAGCTCCATGGGAGCAGGACCTTGGCCCGACTCCATGGACTGGTGTTTGGAAACTACTGCTCAAAAGCCCAGGACTGTGCTACATTCTGGCCAATCCCCTATTCAGTCGTCACTTTGGTTTAAGTTATTCAAGATGTGGCAGTTCTGACTTTCACGTTAACCCACTCTGGAATGCAACCACCAACTGAGAAACTGTCGCTTCAGAGAAAAATTGCCCAAGCTGGAATGGCGGGAGGGGAGGGGAAACATGAGCAACTTCAAATTAAAGGGTGAGGCCGAAAATCTGTCAAGTTCTGTAAGGTAAAAATCTTCTTGAAGGGGCACGTCTGCCGAGACTGCATTTTCTCAGGCTGTGCTGACTGGAAGCGAGGTCAGCCCGAGGCTCCCGTCCTCCCTCCCAGCCAGCGCCCGGGGAGGCAGGAGGGGTTTTGACGAGAACTAAACTGGATCCTAAAAGCCGGAGCTCTGTACCCTAGCTTAAAGCAGAACCTCTTACTTTGGCAGACATGCCCGGCTGTGGGCTTGGAATTAGGCTGTGCTATTTTCCCCTCTCACCTGAAATGTTTCAAAGAGGACCTCCTCGAAATATATCCTGTGTTTCAGAAGTAAGTCATTAAATTAGTCAGCCCATCAACACGCATTTGGAGCTGACCTATGTTTGCAGTGCTGTGCTGAGTAACTTGGGGACACCAAAGAAGTGGGGGGTTCTGCCTTCAGGGAAGTTAGTGAGGACACACAGGCCCTGAAGGTGCGGACAGTGGACCGGTCTGCTGGCGGCACTTGCTGCAGGGGGGGGCAATGAGGCTTTCTGCGAGGAGGACTGGGGGGCTGCAGCCCCATGTCTATCACAACTGTAATTTATTGAGCAGTTCAAATGTGTAGGTCTTCTGTGTGCTCTATGTGCTCATGCAATTGAATCTTTATGACAACCCTCTCTTGAGATGAGTACTATCACTGTTTTATCAATGGAAGCCCAGTGTTCCAGGACTAGTTAGCGGCCAAGGCAGGATTTCAACCCACATTTATCTAATTCCCAGGTATCCTGGCTGCCCAGTCTAAGATTATCAATAGGAAACATAAATGGTAACATTTATTCTTACCCTGTGTTAGGCTTTACATATATTATTTACTTAATCCCTACCATAACCTCAGGAGATAGTTACAGTTATTACATCCATTTCACAGATAGGGAAACTGAGGCACAGAGAGATGACATTCTTGCCCAAGGTCACAAAGCAGGGCAGGGTGGCCCTGGGTTTCCTCCTAATTTCATGAGCTGTTGGTGACCTTCCTATACCTTCTTGTGCTGGATGCTGATCTGGTCCAGTGGTAGGAGAGCTCCCACCCACCTGCCCACAAGTACCTTTAAGGCATATTCAAATGAGAATACTGGATCTTTCCAGAAAATGTTTCCATTGACCCTGCACCTTTCAGGGTGGGCCTCTCATGAATTGCGTTCCTCTCACTATCTTCAGTCTCCTCTGTGCTGGAGCTCTTACAAGTCTTAAGCCCTTTGCTCCTTCAGTGTTGGAGGATGGCTCTGCAGGAACCCCTTTTTTCCCACTTTATTGGTCGCGGTCTCCCCTCCTATGCAGGCTGTGAGGGCTGGGGCACACAGCCAAGGAGAGGGAAGGAGACTTAGACTCCAGGCTGTTGTGGGGGCCTTCCTTTGAAGCTCCTGAGGAAGGACCCTGAGCAGCTGACACAGAGGAGTGTGCCCTGGGCCTGGCAGCCTCCTGGCAACTTTATTTCAGGCAAATGAGAGCTGGCTGCAGAAGGGGGCCAAAGAAACACAGCCCTTCACACTTCTGGGACATAACACCCAGCTTCAATCTTAGAAGATTCCAGTTGGAGGGGCTCCAGAAACTATTGCAACTAACCCTGTGTAGCACAGGACTGACGCTCAAGAGAGGTCATGGCCAATACAAGGTCACATAGCCCTTTAGTGACAGGGCCAGGCCCGGGGCACCCACACCCAGGTCACTTTTCATGCCAGCCTCCTTACGGCAGGGCTTCGGCCTTCAGTCCTTGGGGGAGCACCTTCACAATTTTTGCCTTAAAATGTGTGGCATCTGTGCTGTTAATTGCTTAAGATTTTCTTTACATTGACTAATGTTTTAAACAAATCAAATTTATTGGAAAGGGAAGCTTCGAATTACTAGTTTGTTCCGGTTTTACATTTTGCTAATAAATATATCAAATACAAAATGAAATCATTTGGTACCCCACAGAACACCTTGAATCCTTTTGGAAACAGGGCCTACGAGGTAACCAGGAGAAGGAGCTCTGAGTTCAAGTTGGTCCTCTGTTACTTACTGGCTGCAAGGTCATGGGCAAGTCACTTCCCCTTTCTGAGTCTTGGTTTTCTGAGGGGGGGGCAAGGGGGAGTGACCCCCCCAAGCCCCACCTCCACACTCCTCATCGAGTTGTTATGAGAACCAGACACAGGCCTACGCCTGCAAGAGTGTTAGTCATTCAAACAAGCTAAACCAATGGAATTTTTCATTGTTACTCAACTCATTAGATTTATTATTTTCCCACTTACAGTAGAAACATTTCTTTAGTCGCTCATCTTCAGAGAGAGCTGGAGGTCTCCTAGTGCTGGTTGCAGCCTGTCGTTGAAAGAGTGTTTCTGAGCACATCCCTTGGAGTGGCATGCTCATCTGTCCTGTGGGGTCTCTACTCCTCCTTGGCACCGAAGACATCCCTGGGCAGGTGATGAATGAAGATTTATTTTCACACTGCTTGGTGAAAAGGCTTTCCTACACAGAGTTTAAGTCTTCAAAGTCAGAGAGGAAAGTGTCCTGGGAAAGGCTCAGCTGGTGTAGCCCCAGGCAGGGAAGGGAAAATGCTGGCCTACAGCTGAGAAATCTGAGTGGCATTTCTGTTGTGAAGGGAAAGGAGGAGGCCGGTTCACGGCTTCAGGGTCCAGGAGATGGGGAATGGATGGCTTTGGCAGTTGGCAGCCCTGGGTCACTGGAACGAAGGGCAAATTTCACCAGACTTAACTGATTTTCTATTTTTTTTTCTTATCTAGTCTCTGCATTAAAAAATCTCAGGGATTTAGAGTTGGTTGAAGACAGGCATATGCGTGTCTGTGTGTGGGTGTGTGTACATGCACTTACTATTTATAATATGTCCCGCATTATTCTGGAGTTTTACAAACACTAACTCATTTAATCCTCTCAACAGCCTGTGAAGCGGGTACAAGTAGTAGCTTCAATTTACAGATAAGGAAACGTAGGTACAGAGAAGTTAAATGGCTAGCCCAAGATCACACAGCTAGTATTGGGGCAGATTTGGGATTTGAACCCAGACAGTCTGGCTCTAGAACCCCTGCTTTTAACTACTATACCATATTATGAAATATGAACATATGGAATGTCCAGTTTCTAACATCTTTCAAAGCCTAATTTCAAAGGTTCCTGCTACCTGGGGCCTCCCCTCATACAAGAGAAACCTTCTCTTAACTCTAATTGGATTTTCTCTATATTTCTCTAAAGGCACATCCAACTTTCTGGCTTGCATTAGAGTGGTTTTTATCCTTTGTGTGCACGTGTCCGTGTATGAGATATGCCTTGATAGTTATCACTGCTCCTCACTGGATATTTTTGGCTCTCCGCTGGCAGCCATATGGCAGGATTGCATTTCCTAGCCCTCTTGTGGTGGATGGGGTCATGTGATTTGTTCTGGTCAGTGATTTGTGAGCAGATTGTATGTGACTCACTTGTGGGCTGACCAATGGATCTTCTGTGAAAAATTCCCTGGAATTCTCCTTTACTCTGGCACAGTCACAGGCAATGTTTAACACAGTGGCTGGCCTCCCTGCCTGGGTCCCTGAGAAGCCAGAGGCCAGAGTCCTCCTGTCATCCAATAATGGATGTATAGACAAGCAAGATTTTACAATGTTTTTGTTGTAAGAGACATTTGTCATTGAGATATTTGGGCTATTTGTTACTACAGCAAAATCTAACCAGAACTGACGGATGTAATTTAGTTGGCCCCCAGTTTTAGTTACCAGTGTGCAACCTGAGAGATGGGCAACATCTTAAGAACTGCAAGGTTTGGCTTTTGAAAGGGAAAACTTTTAACCAGGGATAGGGATTGACCTTAAAATGCAGATGTAAAAGGCTTCTAGATTGGAAAGGAAGAAATAAATGTGTTTCTATTTATAGAAGATAGTGCTGTCTATGTAGAAAATCCCAAAGAATCTACAAAAAAAGCTCCTAGAATTAATAAGTGAGTTTAGCAAGGTCACAGGAAACACGGTACATACACGATAATTTATTGTATTTCTGTGTATTAGCAATAAACAATTAGACTTCAAAATTTAAAAAACAGTACTATTTACAACAGCACCAAAAAAAGTGAGACATTTAAGCGTAAGTCTAGCAAAGTATGTGCAGGACCTATCTGTATGCTGAGAGCTACGACACACTGAAGAAATAAATCAAAGAATATCTAAATAAATGGGAAGATATATCATGTTTATGGGTTGGGAAATTCACTATTGTTTACATGTCAATTCTCCACAAATTTATCTATAGATTCACTGCAATACTAATCAAGATTCCCAGCATGATTTTTTGGGTAGATATTGATAAACTGATTCTAAAAATTACATGGAAAAGCAAATGGACTGCAGTAGTCAAGCCAGTTTTGAAAAAGAGCAAAGTCAGTGGGCTCACACTATGAGTTCAAGACTTACTATAAAGCTGCATTAATCAAGACAATGTGGTATTGGTGAAAGGATAGAAACATAGATCAATGGAATAAAATAGAGGCCAGAAATTAACCTACTCAAATACAGTCAATTGATTTTCATCAAAGTTGCAAAGGTAATTCAATGGAGAAAGGATAGTCTTTTCGATAAATGGTACCAGAACAATTGGGTATCCACATTGAAAAGATTAATCCTGACCTAGCTTCATAACTTACACAAAAATTAACTCAAAATGGATCATATATGCAAATATAATATATCAAATAAAGCTATAAAACTTGTAGGAAAACATAGGAGGAAATTTTTGTGACCCAAGGAATTCTTAGATATGACATGAAAAGCATGAGTCAAAAAAAAAATAGATAAATTAGACTTTATTGAAATCAAAAACTGCTCTTCAAAAGACATGCTTAAGAGAATGAAAAGACAAGCCACAGACTGGGAGAAAATATTTGCAAATCACACTTCTGGCAACGTATCAGTATCCAGAATATATGAAGAACTTTCTAAATTTAGCAATAAGAAAACAAATGTCCCCATTTAAAAAACGGACAAAAGATATGAACAGACATATCACCAAAGAAGATATGTGGATGGCAAATAAGCACACACAAAAAATGCTCGCCTTCATTAGTCATTGGGAAAATGCAAGTGAAAACCACAGTGTGATAGTCACACTTACTACAATGGCTAAAGTTTTTTAAAAGTGAAAATGCCAAATGTTGACAAGGATGTAGAACAACTGAAACTTCCATACATTGCTAGTGGGGAAGCAGAAAAATGGTACAGACACTTTGGAAAACAGTTTGTTGGTGTCTTAGAAAGTTACTCTTACCAGCAATCCCACTTACAGGTTTTTGCCCGAGAAATGAAAATGTGTTCACACAAAAACCCGTACATGAATGTTCGCAGCAGCTTTATTCATAATTGTCAAAAGCTACGAATAACTCAAATGTCCTTTAACTGGTGAATGGCCTAGCAAACTGTGGTACATCTGTCCCATGGACTACTACTCAGCTAGAAAACAGAATGTGAACCACTGACTCACACAACAACATGGAGGATTCCCAAAGGACTTATGCTGAGTAAACAAAGTCAGACCTCAAAGGTACATACTGTGTGATTCTATCAATGTGACATTCTGACAAAGGCAAAACTAGGCACTGTAGAGATGGGGAACGGACCAGGGCCTGCTGTGGCTGGGTGGGACAAGGGGTTGATTACAAAGGGGAATTTTTCGGTGTGATAGAATTGTTCTGTGTCTTAATAGTAGTGACAGTTACAGATAGCAGGGTGGTATATATTTTCAAGCTTATACAACTGTACACCACAAAGAGTAAGTTTTACAGAGAACAAATAGACAAATAAAAACATTAATACATATGTTAAATGAGTTTGGCACACCCTGCTGATTTCTCTTAAATCTCTCTCTCATTTTGAGTATCTAAATTCCTCTGGAATCACTGCCTGTTAGAAGTAGATATGTGTGTGCATGCATGCATGTGTGTGTGTGTGTGTGCGTTTCCCGAACTCAAGTTTCCAAGGGAGCGGAAATCATCCATGCTCATATAATTCTTCCATCTCCACGTGGGTCTGAGTCACCCTTTTGTTAACAGCAGACCGGAAGAGTCTCTGGAGGCATTTCAACGTGAAGTGCTTATCCTGCCTCAGACTGCAGTGCCAATCTCTCATCTGGTTTCCCACTAATTATGCCATCCTTTGTATCAGTTTGGCTCCCCCAAGTCATCCATCCAGGGGAGCAGTGAACTGGCTCTGTCACATGTCCTGGTGTCCACAGATCGGTAGGTGAGGGCCAGGAGGACAGGAAAGAAGCGGTGGCTTGGCCCAGGAGTCACGGAAGTGAGTGGGGAAGCAACTCTCCCTCGTATTTTTTTTTGAATTTTTACAATTTTGATATAATATGTATATAGTAAAGGGCCTAAAGCATAAAGATGTTAAGTGTTTTGCTTGATGAATTTTTACATATGAACACACTCAAGTAGCCACCACATAGATCAAGATACAGAGCCATTTCCAGCGCCCCAAGTGGCCCCTCATGCTCTATTCAGTTGGTTGCCAACTTGCATTCCCTCCAGAGGTAACCACTATTCTGACTTCTGTCACCATAGATTAATTTTGCCTGTTCTCAAACTTCATAGTCATGGTATCACACATATGTACCCTTTGAGTTTGGCTTCTGTAAGGCTCACCATGTTGTATATATCAGTGATCTTTTTTCTGTTTAGTGTTCTATTGAATGAACACTCAACAATTATTTATCCATTGTTCTATTGATGAACATTTGGATTTTTACAGTTTTGGGCTATTATAAATAAATCTGCTATGACCATTTTGTTACAAGTCTTTTGGTGGACACAAGCTTTCATTTCTCTTGAGTTTATGTCTAGGAGTTGATGGCTGAGCTATAGGAGATGCATATGTCTTGCTTTTAAGACATCACCAAACAGTCTTCTAAAGTGACTGTACCATTTTGTGTTCCTATTAGCAATGTATGGGAGCTCCTGCTGTTTTGCACCTTGTCAGCACTTGGCATTGTCAGTGTTTTTAGTTTTAGCAATTGTGGTGGTGTGTGCTGGCATCTCATTGTGGTTTTAAATTTCCCCTTGAAATGTACATGTGCCCGCTTGATATTGCCACAATTTCTGATTGTAACTGTTGTCATAATTTCAGAATTTCTGATTGGTTTCAAGGGTGTGGAGTGAGAGTGGCAATTGTAGGTGATGGGCTGGTGGGAGAAGCACTTGCATTAGGAATGGAGCTTAGGAGTTGCCCCAGTGTTGAAGTCCAAAAGGGGATAGCATCTATGTGCCTGTGTTCCAGAAGGCTGTCCCTCGAGAGAGCTAGCTCATTATTGATAGGCATCCTTATTCTTCTAGGAGACTGTGCTTGAGTTGTGACAGGCAGAATGTGTCCCTCCCCTGGGCAGAAGGGCTGTTCTGAAGCTTTTTCTGGAATTGTATGAGCTGGCATGGCATTTCCAGTCATTTGTTTTCAGAATGACAATGTGTCAGTTTAACGACCACTCCCTTGGTACAGTTGTCAAATGGAAGAGAAAGTGGGAAGAGAGCCCAAGAAACAATTGAATATTTATCAAGATGGGGGAAACCAAATCTCATCTTCACCTTTTCATCTGGTTTGTTGATGACCCTTTGTGCACAGGCACCTCTGAAACAGAAATCTGCCAAGCAGGTGAGCCACCCGGCACTTCACCGCCCAGTTCCTCAGGCCTGTCCTAATTGTGGTGAGAAAATAATGGTGATACCTGGGTTTGCGTAACCAGCCCTAAGTGCTCCCACCCTGGGCTCGTTTTGGATCACCCCAGCCCCAATACTTATGCTAGCCCAAGGGAAGAATCATCAAATCAATTAGCAAATGGTACTCATAGTCTTGGGAATTGAAGATCTATGTATGAATTCGGACTGTACTACTTACCAATTGTATGACTATAACATGTTAATGGGCATCACAGAGCCTCAATTTCTTAATGCATGAAGCACAGACACTAATATTTATCTTGCAAGGATTTCGGGGGGTAAAGTTTAGTTGGGACAACTGATCCCAAAGTGCCTAATGTATACAGTTATGTACTCAATAAATATTACTGATCTAATAGCCTAAAACTGGAAATGACTCAGATGCCCTTCAACAGGTGAATGTTAAACAAACTGAGGTACATACATCCCATGGAAAACTGCTCAGCAACAGAAAGGAAGGAACCACTGATACAGGCAAAACTTAGATGCATTTGCACGGTATTATGTTGAGAGAAAAAATATCTGAAGAGGTTACATAACGTATGATTCCATTTATATAACTTTAAAAAAAATTTTTATATTTTGGTATCATGAATCTACAATTACAAGTGCAACATTATGGTTACTAGACTCCCCACATCATCAAGTCCCCCCCACATACCCCATTACAGTCACTGTCCATCAGCGTAGTGAGATGCTATAGAATCACTACTTGTCTTCTCTGAGTTGTACAGCCCTCCCCGTGCCCCCCCCAAGATTACTTCTGCTGATCGTAATGCCCCCTTTTTTCCCTTGTCCCGCCCTTCCCACCCATCCTCCCCAGTTCCTTTCCCTTTGGTAACTGTTAATACATTCTTGGGTTCTGTGAGTCTGCTCCTGTTTTGTTCCTTCCGTTTTTTTTTCTTTGTTCTTATACTCCACAGATGAGTGAAATCATTTGGTACTTGTCTTTTTACGCTTGGCTTATTTCACTGAGCATAATACACTCTAGCTCTATCTATGTTGTTGCAAATGGCAGGATTTGTTTTCTTCTTATGGCTGAATAATATTCCATTGTGTATATGTACCACATCTCCTTTATCCATTCATCTACTGATGGACACTTAGGTTGCTTCCATTTCTTGGCTATTGTAAATAGTGCTGCGATAAACATAGGGGTGCATCTGTCTTTTTCAAATTGGGCTGCTGCATTCTTAGGGTAAATTCCTAGGAGTGGAATTCCTGGGTCAAATGGTATTTCTATTTTGAGTTTTTTGAGGAACCTCCATACTGCTTTCCACAATGGTGAACTAATTTGCAGTCCCACCAGCAGTGTAGGAGGGTTCCCTTTTCTCCACATCCTCGCCAACATTTGTTGTTGCTTGTGTTTTGGATGTTGGCCATCCTCACCGGTGTGAGGTGATATCTCATTGTGGTTTTAATCTGCATTTCTCTGATGATTAGCGATGTGGAGCATCTTTTCATGTGCCTGTTGGCCATCTGAATTTCTTCCTTGGAGAAGTGTCTATTCATGTCCTCTGCCCATTTCTTAATTGGATTATTTGTTTTTTGTTTGTTGAGGTGCATGAGTTCTTTATATATTTTGGATGTCAACCCCTTATCGGATACGTCATTTATGAATATATTCTCCCATACTGTAGGATGTCTTTTTGTTCTGCTGATGGTGTCCTTTGCTGTACAGAAGCTTTCAGCTTGATATAGTCCCACTTGTTCATTTTTGCTTTTGTTTCCCTTGCCCGGGGAGATATGTTCATGAAGAAGTCGCTCATGTTCATGTCCAAGAGATTTTTGCCTATGTTTTTTTCTAAGAGTTTTATGGTTTCATGACTTACATTCAGGTCTTTGATCCACCTTGAGTTTACCTTTGTGTATGGGGCTAGACAGTAGTCCAGCTTCATTCTCTTACATGTAGTTGTCCAGTTTTCCCACACCAGCTGCTGAAGAGGCTGTCATCTCCCCATTGTATATCCAAGGCACTTTTATCAAATATTAATTGACTGTACATGTTTGGGTTAATGTTTGGATTTTCTATTCTGTTCCACTGGTCTGTGGGTCTGTTTTTGTGCCAATATCAAATTGTCTTGATTACTGTGGCTTTGTAGTAGAGCTTTAAGTCAGGGAGCGTAATTCCCCTGTTTTATTCCTCCTTCTCAGGATTGCTTTGCCTATTCGGGGTCTTTTGTGGTTCCATATCAATTTTACAATTATTTGTTCCAGTTCATTGAAGAAAGCTGTTGGTAGTTTGATAGGGATTGCGTTGAATCTGTAGATTGTTTTAGGTAGTATAGCCATTTTGACAATATTTATTCTTCCT